>WEKX01025112.1:157574-304422 GCA_013390025.1 Pitta sordida
AACAGGGATCTCTTGAAACACGTTCTTGAAGAGGGCAACATGACAAACAAATGCAACTGAACAATGTGAAGCACTTTGTTTTACCAAAAAAAGCAATCTTGTAGTGGTCCCACCTCAAATACTGAGGCCTGAAATTGAGTGTAGTATAATATTTAGAAAAAAATATTACGCACAATGAAATCATCCAAGGTTTCAGATGTAACTGATAACACAACTGGGCTCCCTGTTTGATACAGATATGTATTTTAAATCCTAAAGAACAAGGTACACTCACACTTATTCAATCAATGTGTAAGAAAGTTAAATAAGTCACATAAATATTTAGAGCTACTCACTGTACAGGTTTGAAAAGTTGCTGTTTCTCGAGGCACCGCAAAAGATGATGATGTGACTCCTGACATGGCTTCAGCTGTTACCAGTCCATAAGAAAATGTTGAAGTCAAGCCATGAAGTGGTTTGGTTGGTAAATAGGCAAACGAAGAAAGTGATGGAGCTGTTGTGTCATTTGGATGATCAGATACTATTAACAGTGAACTCAGAGAAGGTGTTTGCCTCTCAGATGGAATTTCAAGTTTTGAAGTTTGAGTAGTGACTGATGATGGAGCTATAGAAGAAAATGGTTTTGATTCAGAAGATGAATGCATAGTGGACAGAACTGAAGTTTTGTTTGTGAAATATGTTGAGTAAAATGTCTGGGGTGTTTCTGGGGTAGTGGTAACACTCTGAGCAAAGACAGGTTGGACTTCTGTTGGTAATTGTGGCTCTTCAGATTTTACTGTATCAACAGGCATGGATCCTTTAGCTTCTGAAGTAACAGAAGTGGTGGGCTTCACAGAGCTCATGATTGGTTCTGTAACTGCTGCTGCTTTGCCTAAAGTCGCTGATACAACAGTAAGATTTTGCTCAGCACTGCTTATCACTGAAGAGGCTGAAGCTTCAGCTGATGAAGAGGCCATACTTGGCAGTACTGTAGTTGCTGGAAACATGGAACTGAAGGTGCTGGCTGGAGGCGTGACCTGCTTAGACAACACTGTAGTTTTCTCTGTATCACTTTTCCTTGTTGATGTGGATGGCCCACTCTCCACCACGATGGGAATTTCTGTTGTTTCTGGTAACAAAACCATTGAAGAAATTGACTTAGAACTTGGTGAAGGTGAGGTTGTTCCCAGTGTTTGTCTTGAATCAAGTGATTCAGTAGGTGAGGCCTCGTGTGTGAACTTTAGATCTGTCACTGCCTTCTGCGTGGAAAATGAAGGAAATGGTTCTTTTCTAATTGTTGTTAAAGAAGATGAAGCTGCAAGCACTTCTGGTAAGAAAGAGGAAATTCTGGTGCCAGTAATCAAGTCAGCTGTTGTTCTAGTTGGGACTGTAGACTGCAAAATAGAAGTTCTTAATAGGTGTGGCTCTGTGATAGAACCAGTTAACTGCAAATATTTTTCAGTTGGTAAAATAACTTTCGTAGGACCTACTGAGGTAGGTAATATACTTGAATGAACACCTTCTGGTAGTGAGGTCATTAAGGGGTACAGGGGAGTCATTTCTACTGTAGCTTCAGTTGTGCTAAAGACAGTTTGTGGCTGACCAGTGGATTTTGTTAGAGTTTCTGCAGGATACTGGTAAACTGGAGTAACACTTTGGCTTGTCAGAGAAGCTTCAGAAGTCTGAAGACCAAGTTCCATAGTCTTCCGAGTAGATAAATGGGGCATAACCATGGTCTTTGTGGTTGGTACTGAAATTTTATCCCTTGAAGATGTCTGCCAAGAAAAGGGGCCTACTGAAGATGGAGGCAGAGATGTCTGAACTGCTGCTGCAAGTTTCACTGTATCTGTTATGCTTTGGACTGTAGGTTTCAGTGTTGTAGAAAGGCTTTTAGTTTCCATTAAATATTTTGGTGTGGTTGTTACTTTTGGGATCAGTTGTGGTAAAGAAGGGGAAGAAACTAATTTATCTACTAAATATTGAGAGGTAGCAAAAGTGTAAGAAGACCTTGTTATTGGAAGTGCAACAGACGGGGACAGAGAGGATTTTTCTTTGCTTGTCATTATTTTTGTCGTTGTTACAAGCTGACTGCTTAATTCAGAGCGTGGGGAAATTGTAGAATTAGTGATATTCAAAACAGCTGTGCCTGGGGATTTCTCATGTGATACTGCTGTTATTGGACTTGATTGTTCTCTTATAGTGGATAAAATGGAGAAAGTCACGACTGGAGAGGTCTTTTCTGTTGTTACCATAGATTTTGCTGGAGTTGTTCTTGGATATAGAGAGGTTTCATGGGATGTATGCCTGGGACTGAGAGTTGTCAGCAATGCTTCTTTTCTATCTGAGGGCAGTGAAGGAAGAGAAATGTTTAAAGAGATTAGAAAACTTGATGGTGAAAAAGTCAAGGTAGTCGGCTTTCTAGCAGAGATGGTAGTGATACTTTCTACTTGTGATTTATCAGGCTGTGTTGTCAGCAATGTGGTTTCAGTTCCATTAAGCAGAGTAAGTGGAGATCCAGTGATGGACGTTCTTTGAGATGATTCTCTTTCTGTAGCAACAAAAGGAACTGTGGTAGTTTCTTTGGTTTTCATTGTTGAAGTGGAAGCAGTATCTGAATATGTTGAACTGCTTGTCTTCACTGTACTTGAAACCAGAGTTGACTTGTATTCAGTAGATGTTTTTTCAGAAAACAAAGTTGGCTTTGCTGCTAATTCAAGAGGATATGTTACTTTGGATGTTACCTTAACAGACAAAGGTGTCACTCTGATAGTACCAGCCTCAACAGGATGTTTAGTATATAATGTAGTCAGGAACTCTGTTACGTTTGGAACTGTATATGAGGGATATCCTGTAGTCGAAACAGTTTTAAATGTTTTTTTTAATTCCTCTGAAGCTGTAGAAGCAGGAGTAGCAACAGATAATGAAGGCTGTTTTGTTGAAAAAGTGAGGGATTTCTCAGTTGTAGAACTAGGGTATAGTGAATATGAAGGGAAATAAGAAATTGATATATGCTCCACATGAGATGTTGTTTTGAGAGTTTCCTTCTTAAGAGTTGTAAATGATGACGAAGTTGTTTCCGATGATCTTTCTTGAGTATGTAGAGCTGTTGTCTTTGGACCCAGAGTTGTAGTGAAAGGTACCACTGGAGTACCAGTCAGTTGTTGAACCATTACAAAAGGAGGTTCTGTAGCTGCCGTTTCTGATGAAACAGGTGGTGTGGATGTTGCTGAAAATGTCGTCTTCATGCTTTGTTTGGCTAAAACAGCTGTTGCTTTTGTTGTTGCTGAAGATGCTGGCTTTAACAAAGATGAAGTAGTGAGCACAGGAGAAAATGATGTTACTGTAACGTTAGCTACTGTTGTAAAGGACTCTTCTACGCTTAATTTTATCCCTTCTGAAGTCCCTGTTAGGTTTACTTGTGGTGTATACGAAGGCACGTCCAGAGGTGGTGACGTGGAAAACTTTGGCAGATATGCAGAAGTTTTTTCTGTTATTGATTCAAATGAACCGGGTGTAAATGTTGTAACTCCTTCTGGTTTTACCTTTGCTTCTTTTGTGGGAAGTGTTCTTGTGGCTATTTCTGATATTTCCATTACTTTAGTTTTGACTAGCATTTCTGTTGGTCTAAGTGGTGCTCCAGTAAAAGTCGAAGTAGCAATTGGTTTGCTTTCTGATTCTGTGCTTGTAGTCACCGCATGTGTAGCGGTTACTCTCTGAGGTTCCGTGGCCCTCAATATTTTAGTGGAACCACTACTGATCGGTTGTGGCTTTGTGGAACTTTCTGAACTAACAGTAGATGGAAACAAAGGAGAAATGTCAACAGAAGCAGACAAGCTTACATTAGATTTTGTTGTCTCAGTAATTGCTATAGCACTTCTTCCAGGTGTCATTTCTGTTGACTGTGAAGAAATATTTGATGATAAAGTTATGGTTGGAATTGTTGTATTAGATGTAACAACTGAAATTTCTGTTTTTCCTGTAGTCCCAGTGAGTTGCAATTTTGTAGCAAGTGTTGTTTCCATGTCCTTTGCTCCTGGTACCTGAACTGAAGTTACTGCTTCACTGATCGCAGCCAAACTTGCACTTGACGTTAAGTGTGGAACTGCTGGTGTTTGAATGCTGGGAGGCACAGATTCATCATCTGCAGGTTCAATGCCTGAAATAAGACACAAGAGAACAGTATGAAATTCATGAATGAATATAGTGATGGAACTAGCAGAGTTATAGGTTAACTCTCATAACTGATCTTTCCAATTGCCTTTAAACTTCTAAACTCATACGCAAATGAAAAAATACATTCATTAAATAATTTGCTTGACATCTAATGTTATTGCAATGTTTTATGAAGAAAGAATATATTTCTTAGTTTAAAATTTGTCTCATTTTTGAGCAACAAAATTACTTTAACTAATATATAATTAGTGAGCCCAAGATTTATATAACTAAGGTCACAGTCACACAAATGTAGGCATTGATATTTCAAATTATGACTGAAGAAGTAAGAGATAAATAAGCTAATTATAATACATAGTACGTATATACTATTTTTAGACATACAGTCTTCAAAATACACGCATCTTTGAGTGATTTCATCCAGCAACATATTGAGAGGACAGGCAGGGATACATCCTTCCACTCTAAAAGAAAAACAGTTGTGATTAGTAACTAGTTGTACAGTATCTTCTGGATCCAGTATTTAATTTCAAGAAAAGAAGATTTATATATAAAATATGCCTGGTTCACCTCAGTGTACTTCTTCTAAATGTCATTGCCAAGACTTCCATTTCAGTCAGACATAACCTAAAGAACACAGTTGTGATACACTAAGCCTATAGCTGGGTCCCTTATATTCTTACTATCCTGCTTAAGTATATTGCCAAAAATACACACTTTTCATAAAAATATAGATACTTACTTTGGTACTCTCTGACAGTTTTTTCCAAAAGGGTCCCTGCATGTCTTAAAGCAAGGACTTGTACAGGCATCATAGCGCCATTCACAGGTAGAACGGGACAGAAATTTAAATTTGGCATCTGAAAACCAAGGAAGATCTGTTATTGTCATGTAAATCTAGAAACACAGATACGTATCACTAAGAGGCATGCTTTACATTCACTGGGGCTCTAATCTGCTACTGTTTCTAGCTGTGCTCTCTACAAATAAAATTGGTAATATTTTTGAACTGCTACAGTTTTTAAAATATAGAAAACCAGTTTACATTTATGCAGTGTATTGCCTTGTGTGCTTGTTCTACAGTGGGTTTTTCTCTTTACAGCAAAAAACCCCATCATTGAATAAGCCATATTTACTATATATTACAATCACTTGCAAATTAAAGCCAGCTGAGTTAGAACTGTTGTTTTTAAGTTTTAAAAACTACATCAACCATGAAACTATACATTTGGTTAGTCAAAGTGCAAAATTAGGATTATGTTGTTTCTGTACAATGACTGCTATTAGAATCAAACACAAAAGTGTACATAACTTGTATGGTATAACGGTATTTTTAAAGCCAAAACAAAATGACATTCAAATGTAATTAGAAATTATGCCAATTAAGGCTCTTTCAAGCAGTATATATTAACTGTTGATCTTCTCAAAAGCAGTACAAGAAAGCCACTCCAAGAGAAATTAATTCAAACCTCAAAACATTCTGAATCTGAAATTCTAACTACTTCCATAAGGAACAAAGTTCTTCAGGTAAGATGAAACAGTCTCACAAAACTGAAAACATATACTTCACCAAACAAAATAGCACCCATAATGACACCCTATGGCAAATTTTTAAAAAATCACCCAGCAAATCCTAATTCAACCAAAGTACAACATAAAATCACCCCAAACTGCCTTCAGAGCATCTACACAGACAGTGCTTATTGAAAGTCTTCCAAGTCATATAATAGAAACACAATGTACAAATTCAGATAGAGGAAGAGTTAAAATCCAAAGTGAGAATAAACAAAAATAAGGATCAACTACACTGCCAGTACTTACTAAATAATGCAGAAATTTTACAAAATTATGAAAAAAAGAAACAGAATGAGCATAAAATCTGAGAGAAAAATATTTAGGGCAATCATTATGTGGTGACATGCATTAGTGTGTTTACATGCAGTATCACACTGTCTCTTTCACTACAGTCCTTTCTCATCTTCATGCGGAATATGAAAAATACTAGATTAGCCCAGTGGCCCTTCCAACACCTGCAAGAATTACATAACATATCTGGATTTCAGTACCCAAACTACAACAGCCCACTTCAGTTCCTTCTAGTAGCATTCAGGGCAGGGCAATGAAACTTCCCTTATATTTCTGCCTGCAGAAGACCACCATCACAGTAAATGGATCCCCTCTAAACTTGTAAAACTGAGCTTAGAGTAGTGCTATTTCAGAGCTTACAAAAAGTAATTGCTCTTAAACAATGTTTACATTAGAAAGAAAATACTAATTACTTAGAAAGTGTTTCCATTTTTGATCTTTCAAAGTCTCTTTTCTTTTAAGTTCTGCTGATCTTTGCTTGACTGAAATAAAAACATAGTAGCTCTTCTACATTTCCTGGAAGACAATTTTTCTGTGAAGATCTTAGAAAATTGTTCTTCCTGCAATTTACAGACATTAGTACTTACAAGTTATTATCTTGCTGTCATTATTAACCATTAATGTCTTCTTTTAAAATATAAATAATTCTCTTAAAAATATAACTCAAATTCAGACAAAAGGGTGTGTATGTTGCCATCTAGTGTTACCCCTTTTACATCTCAATTTATCCAGAGACAAAACTTGTTACTTCTTTTAAAAATATAATTCTTATGACAGAAAAAAATGCACTTATAAAGTTAGATTCCCATTAGAAGTACGCATCACTGAATTCTTCTGTGACCCCTTCCAGGGAAATCAATTTAGGTTACTTAAATCTAATGAACTAAGGGAATTATTTCCATAGATTTTGCTGATTATTGTATGGTGTTTTATAGCACTGACTGGTCGGAGTGGTGAGGTTTAAGGACAAAAGAAAATACATGACAAAGACAGAACACAACACTGTTGGCACGAGCAATCACCAACAGTAGTAATAACCAGCAGTAACAGTAAATCCAAGTGAAATCCAGGCATCTCATTGATCAGACTACCTGGATTAAGTACAGAGACAAATCCACAACTTTTAACTCTTGCCACAAAAGTCATCATTAACCATAGAAGTTTCAAACACCATAAAGGTACAAGCTTTTCAGAGGACATACTGTAACCCAAAGAAGAATTATAGTTTCTCAATTTAGCAGAACAGTGATCATGAATTAACACTTCCAAGTGCTGGGATTAACATACCATCATCTCCCACTCTCCAAATAAACTTTATGACATGATAGCCATGTTTCCCTTAAGCTTTTCTACAGATTAAGTTCACAGTTTGGTGGTGTTGCATGCTTGCTAGGAATTAGGGTGAATTTCTACATATTTGTTGAGTGGCTCAAAAATGCGGTTTAGAATCAAGAATGAAGTCACTTGTCTGCAAATTGACATTTAGTTATCACAGAATCAGCTAGGCTGGAAAAGATCTGAGATCACCTAGTCCAACTTTTGACCTTGTCTACTAGACCATGGCACTAACTGCCATGTCCAGTCTCTTCTTAAATACCTTCAGGGACAGTGACTCCACCACCCCTCTGTTTTCCAGTCAAGGGATTTTAGAGAATTGAGTATGCCAGGCCAGGAAGTTTTAGTGGTTCTAGTATATAAATTACATTAAACAGCACATCAAATCACTACAGAAAGACTTGAATACACTGTAAGAATTGTTTTCTGTTATCTCAGAAAGTTTTCAGTATGTCTCAGTAAGTCCATCACGTATAGTGAAATCTCTGCTTTGTTATGAATTATGGGAAAATGCATTTTAAGCATTAGGAGAACATCAGTCATTCATCATCGTTAAAGCTTTTACTATAGTCAACGTCACTTCTGGAATGCCTAAGTATCCCAAGGACCTGGTTGATTGGCTATGCAAGGCAGCATAAACCAAACCAAAAAAACAAAGCATGAAAACATCCTCTCTAGTCTGCAATGGTATGGCCTCATCTCAAAAGGTGAATGCAAAACTGAGGCCTCACCTCGAAACTGTGGCACAGTTTGGGGTGCCACAGTGCAAGATCAGGGACTGTCCAAAGAAGGGACATGAACATGGTGAAGGCCCTGAAGGGACGCTGTATGGGGAGTGGCTGAGGTCACTTGGTCCGTTCAGCCTGGAGAAGAGGAGACCAAAGGGAGGCCTCACTTCAGTCAACAACTTCCTTACCAGGGGATGAGGAGGGGCAGGCACCGATCTCTGCCCTATGTGAGCAGTGACAGGACTCAAGGGAAAGCCATGAAGCTGCATCAGAGGACTTTTATGTTACATATTAGGAAAAGTTCTTTTCACCCAGAGAGAGTGGTTGAGCACTGGAACAGGCTTCACAGGGAAGTGGCCACAGCACCAAGCCTGACAGAGTTCAAGAAGTGTTTGGACAATAGTCTCAGGGACATGATGTGACACTTGAGATTGTCTTGTGCAGGACCAGGAGTTGGACTTTGATGATCTTTGTGTGTCCCTTCCAATTTGGGATATTCTATGATTCTATAAGGACGCAGCTCCTGCTTTAAAAAGGAAGACTAAGTACAGATTAGTCAGAAAATGCAGAGGTGAAGAAACAGAGTCAAAAAGCCATATCTGGAACTAACATGAAGACAAAGCTAAGAGAATAACAATAAAGTACACCTATATCTAGCTAAAATAATAGATTATTTTGCTATTTTTAGTAATATTGACAATGACCCCCAAACCCACAATCATTTAATCTTAAGGAATCTGCGAGGAAAAGCAGGAACCTTTAAGGCTATTCAGGCTTTAAGGCCATTCAAGCACCTGTCTCCCTAAATTGAAAGAAATATTCCTTTCAGTATCTGTATTGATTTTAGATATTAACTTCCATGCCATACTGACCTCAGCTTTACTGTCAATACCATACTGCAGTTCTCATGACTGAAACCACCACAGGTTCACAGGTTATTCCGAGTTGGAAGGGACCCCAAGGATCATCTAGTCCAACTCCCAAGCAAACGTCCTCCCGGGGATCACAGTTCAGAAAATCCAGATTTTGCCAGTGTCATGGTATGAATGCTTTATGGTAGCCAGGATGCTAAGCAGTCACCTCCACCACATGCTTCCCACTTTTTTAATACTTAAATTCCCCCTCCAGCAACCAGTAATATGAGCTTACTGTACCCTGTGCAACAGTACAGTTCACTCACAAGAAAAGAATGATACACAGTTTACAGACATTGTGTCAAGCTTCTGGTATCAGGCATGTGTTCCTCAGAAGGATTTGTCATGGCATTTGAAAATAACCATGTGTCTCCTAGTGAAGTGTACCAGCATTTGTCTTCTGCTTGGTGACACAGCAAATCCTTTTCAAAAAGGTGAATTAATTCCCGGGTGGCAGTCACTGCAGTTGACACACCAATGAAGTCCACAGTCCTCTGACCTAACACTAGCTCATCATATCAACATGTTGCAGTACTACAGAAAGCTTTTGTATGAAAGCAGGTATACACACTGCCAAAGATTATATATTGAAAGATATTCCCCAACTCCATTGCTCACTCAGACATCAGAGAAGCATTTTCCTATAACTAGTGTTTTTCTCATCGTGGCTTTCAAAAATAATACTATGATAACAAGAACAACTGCTACCATTTAATGAAGAATTTTAACTTATCACTGACAGGCTATAGTGACTGTGGTGTTCTGTTGAGTCACAGCCACCTCTTTTAGTAACTTGGCCACTTATTTTTGACGTGGACAGTTCCTACTGTTCACAAGTCCCCTCTACCATGCTCTTCTATACTTCTGCCTCACTAAGACAAAATTTGAGGTTGTATTTAAAACAAGGGATTAAAAAATAACAGAAAAAATTAATTAGTATTTGGATTTTTGTTCTTACCTGATACTTTTTTCTGGTTTGCTACTTATCCCAAAAATTTTTTAAAAAGGTACCAAAAATTGCTTTAGAATTAGTCCCATTTTTAAATCTAGCTAAACTGCTTAATAACTTAGATTGACTATCTCCTTCAAGTTTAGAAACATTAAGTCATCTCTATCTACTGAATACACACAAACTACTAACAAACTCTGCTCATGACTTCTAAGTTCTTCAATGAGAGATATAAGCAATTAACATTGAAAAAATTAACTGTGCCCAACCAAAACATCACTGAAAGTAAAGTGTAACTACCTCTCAAATACCTATGGTTCAGTTTACTATCACAATGTCGTTCAATCTCCTCCTATTTATTCAGTCAAAAGTAGTAGGTCAGATGTTTGTGTTTGTAGTATAAATAGGAAATATGTTATTCCATAGTAAACCTCAACCTGATTCCAAGAGCTACCAAGCAGATGTGTTCAGTGACATAGTCAGGATTTGCAGGTACAAGAGCAATTGCTCAGCATTTTCCAGTCCCAGAGCCCATGCCATTGTCTTTTGGATCACATAGCATACAAGCTCAGATTAAACCAAACAGCAACTCATTATGAGTAAAACTCATTATGAGTTATGATATTCTAGAAAAACAACTGACAGGATGTAAATGGATAAGAGTAGGTCGAAGTTAAAATAGTCAATGGTTTCATATATAAATCTGACTTGGGGTAAAAGACAGTTTTGAAAAAAAAGCTTTCCATTGAAATTTATTTAATTTTCAGTTTTATACTATGTTTCTGAATGTAATTCAGTTAACTAAGATACAAACATTAAAAGGAACCAAAAACACGCTGTTTCAAACAAATATTGGAAAATACCTTTGTGCAGTATGCCCATACTTTGTGTATCTTGAGATTTTAATTTTAGCTGAAACAACTTTCTAAAATCAGCCTTTATTCACAGCAGGTTAGCTAATAAAGCACATAACTAACATTATCAATAACTTTGTTGAAGAATTTATGTAGGGCAAGTCACATTTTTATAACAAAAATAAAAATAACTCATAGTGATCTTGAAGGGGTGATAATTACATGAAAAGTAAAAGGTAACTTGAGTATGCCATTTTCAAAAAAAGTAAGAAAACAGCAACTATGTCCATAAAAATATCATCAGTTCCCTACAAACACTTATCTCCCAACAATTTCAAATATTAATTGATCACTCCTACATGACACTTCTGATCCTGTTCATCTGGCAAGGCCAAGTGCACTCTTTCTATTGACTGAATGCACATCAATTCATTTGCTGGTAAAAATGTATTGTCTTCAGAGTAAGTATATGCTAGATATATCTAGCATATATATATATATAGATGTTAAACTTCAGTTATCAACTCAATTTCCACAAATATTCGTGTAGCAGGGCAGCAGGCAAATCTAACAATCTAAGTGTAATGAAAATAACCCAATTTAAAGATGAAGTGACTTCTCATGTAAAACACTTTGCAGCCTTAGCACATCGTATCTCTGCAATTTATAGCCAAAGTATTCCAATGTGACAATATTTATTGCAATGAAACTGGAAAAAGTGACTCGTCAGATGACTTGAAGCAGATATGTATCAATTGCTGCGGTGATCAGATCATTTAAAATTCTTCCTTTTGAACGTGCGTCACAGGGCATGAAGAAGTCTCATGAGGAACTTTCTGGCCAAGGGGATTTACTGGGCCTATTATTCTGCTCCTGATATTTATCCTCTGATTCCGCAGGAATAGCTGTTCCCGGTTCAAGAGTTTCTGATCTAATATGCAAAGCATTTACAATAGTCAGCAGGAAACTCAATACGCTTTTGCCTGCGCACTCTGGAGCTGGTGTAACTTTTCCATTAACTTAAACAAATGCTGCTGTATTTTTAGACCATGTAATTACCCTACATCAGCAGCCTGGCCCTTGTGAAAGTATACTGGAGAAAGACTCGAGCTCTGTGTTTCTCTGCTTATAAAACTCTGAAACCCAAGCCCGCGGATGTGGTGATTAATGAAATACCTCTTGATCATTTGATCTGATCCCACTTGCTGAGGTAAATTGTTTTAGTTTTCCATTGGCATAGATAGGATTTTTTGGTATAATGACTGCAGGGTAAAGACTTCACACTTGAAAAGACATACCATTCTGTGTTAATGGACGACCACTGAGACTTGAACATGTTTTAACCTTCTTCATTCCTCCCTCAAAGATAAAAGACTAAGGAGATATTTTTGTTATGTCCAAAGAAAGTGCCTTGCTTGAAATGCTGTATGAATATCCTGGTAATAGCATAAGCTCTGTAATTCTGCTGTCCAAAAACCTCAACAGCTCTGTGATTACAAGCATTTGTCAAGAGGCAACAGGCATTTGGCAATGACAAAATCTGTCATTTTTCTAAAGTTGGAGTGTGCCAGTCAACAGCTGCAGTAGGCTGTCCGCACAATGTACTGCAAAACATCGGCAGATTCACAATGACACCATTAACACTTTAATTCAATGTTTTGATGACAAGAAGCTCCACAAGGTATACAGTTGGCCTCTTCTGTCACAGAAGTCAGAGGCTGCTTCAGATTTGTCTGTGCCAAGATTTAACATAGTCACTGTAAAACACGGCCAGGGCATGCTTCATTTGACACAATATTTCATTTTCTTTCTTTGCTTGTAGAACACATTCTGGTTTTAGAGAATGAAGAACAGACTTTGAAAGATGGTATTGTAATGAATACTTATTAAAATACTTCTGCTACCTCAATAAACAAATTACCAATCCATTTAAAAATGCAGAGAAATAAAAAAACCCTTTAGAATAAAAACACTTGCAGTGATTTTGGAATTTTATGTATCACAAAAAGGCCAGTGGTTTCAGCAAGCAGTAGTTGTCACTGAATTTCATAAAGTTATACAAATACCCTTGGATGTATCTGATGTGTCAAGGCAAGCAAACGCTACAGCAAATAGTGGTTTCAAGAATTATCTGCTTTGCTTTATTTTATAGGCCAATGTAACTTCTCGCATCTTTTTCTTGACCTGTAAGGCCACTTTCATTTCATAACATGGTCTGCATGCATTTGAGAATATGTAAAACCAGTTATTTCTTTTTCTTACTAATCTTGGTAAAGAAAGAGCTTGATTGATGCAAGATTGTTTTTATGTGTGTTTCTGTGTGCATTTACAGAAGCAACTTCTGCAGCCGGCTTCCATGAAGGGTCCTAAGGGTGAATATCTTCTTCATTTCTGATCCTAATGTCTCAGTGGAATAGAACCATTACAGGAATAGCAATCTCTCAAGTAGGTAGAAACACCCCTTCACCAGTCTGCATTTTATATTCAAAGGGTTAACATCCCAAATGGCAGAGCATCTCTGAGTGGGTAGTGGATAAAAGTTAAGATGTTTTTCAAGGTAAACGTCAGGTTTGAAAGGTGTAATTTATAGGCCACGTCAGAAGCACTGGATGGCATGACTTCTGAAGAGGCCAAAAGCTTGCAATGAGAATGCACTGTACAAAAATATCTCTCTTGGCAGCAGGCAAAGAGAAAGGAGGATAAAATGTCATCCACAGACATGAACTTTTAGAGATACAATCAGTTCTTTTCTTTTTGTGACTCCATATTCATGATTAAAATAAATTAAGAATTTTCTTACAATATAAAAAACAAGTATTGCCCAAAGCCTATACACTAGGATATACATTTCCAATACCAGCTGGCAAATAAAGCAAAATCATGCTTTAAGCAATTTGATGGTTTTCCACAAGAAAACAATCTCATCTTCACTGCAATGCTCAGAGAAAAATTTTTTGAGTCTGAACATCACAGAGTACCCCCAGCTCCCAGTGATGCAGAGAAGAAGTAAGAAATCTCACAACCTCTGAAAATGTCAATACCATTTAGCCTGGATTTTGACAAGGAGCAAACTGCTGCTTATAAAATTCAACTGTAATTACCCACCTACAAGTTTAAAAAGGGTCGACAGTCTGAACTCCTCTGAATGATGGTACTTCAAAAGCTCAATTGAAGAGGCTGACATGTGGATGAAATATCCTGGTTTTGCAAAAGACTCAAAGGAGCTGTATCCTGAAAGCCACGTATTCTTGTGAATGACAAACGTAGACATGTTGTGAAACTCCTCTGTTCTTTGCCATTTAGAAAGAACAAGAGTATTATTGGAGACCAACTGCAGAAAATAGTTTGGTCTCTCAGCTGCTTCAAATGAAATCAAGTTGGAATCTGGAAAACAAAACACACAGAACTCATTTACTTGCTAATATGTATATGCATAATAAACTACATGAGGAATGAAAACTGACTTTGGCCTTACCAGTGAAAACAGCCTGAATCTTATAAGAAAATGCACTATGTATGGATTTCAGAGTGATATACTGATGGATATTGAGTTTTCTAAATACTCTACAGATTTCAGGAAGAATACAAGCAGATTAAGACATTTGCCCACACCAGGATAAAGGAATATAGCCCTGCAGTCAAGTAGAACTTAATTTACAGTCTTTGCTAAGCCATTTATTTAATAAAAACTTCAACTTCATCTGACTAGCTTTACAAGTAACATTTGCCATCAGGAATTTATAGCTTAAGAGCTCAGCCTTTCATTAAAAACAAATTATAAAAGTATATTTTGCATTCAGGTCTCTAGCCCTTCCTCTAAGAAGGTTACAGCAAAGTCTGTTTTCTGGCAAATGTCCCCTCATGATACCTTACCCTGCAAGCAGCACTGCTGATTTCAAGTAGCCTCTGTACTAATTACAGAGGGACAAATCTTGAGCCTGTTACAGGCATCTGTTGCTCTCCGAATTACTTCATTCTCTTTTGCTGTAATCTCTGCTATTCTCTTGAAAACAACCATTAATCTACTATAAAAATCAACTAACCCTCAAGGACTGGGTAGCATTTCTTAAACACCCTCCCCCGCCCCAAGAATGTAGAAGACAAATGATCTCTATTAAAAGGATATATTATCACATTCTGGTATAACACTTATAGAAGACCACCATGTCTTCTAAGCATTAAAACTTCAATTAATCTGAAAAACCTAAAAGTACTAATGAATGTCTCTTTATTAGTAGTCTATAGTAGCAAGTAGCTATTTGATAAGCAACAATGAACAGCCAGTGTGATTTTTAACACCTGCTGTATAGCCAATTAGTGCATCAATGTCCAAAACTCTCCACTATCCACAAATGTCCTGAAACAGATAAAAGACATGCATTTTGCTGAGGTTCCAAAGAATCAAGAATTTCCTATAAATGATATGTCACATTGATTGTAGAAACTCCTCCATGACCAAGTGATGAAATTCTGTTCATTCAAACTGGACTAAATACTGTTTGCCAGGCTAAATTCTGAGCAAGAGATGTTTACATGGGACTGGAACAGTAGGACTGGCTTCCCTTTCCAAACATAAATTGAGCAGAGTGTAGAAGCATCTCAAAAGTATGACTAATAAAAGAAACTTGGCCCTAGATATTCTGTTACACGAGTTCTTGTGCAAATTCAATACAGACAGCAGTATTAGTAATCAAATGCTTCCCATTTTTCCAGCTGATCCATATCCCTCCTTTGATTACACAAAGACAGCCATCTTTAGGCTCTCCAAAGATCTGATCAGGGGACTATGGACAGTAAAATTCACACTGAGACTCAAGTGCTCTGTGGGCACTAAAGCTGCATAAGCAGACAATTCTGGCATTTAACTAACATGGCAAATACTGAAGATAATATTGTAATCTTTTTCCACCTGTCTGAATGTATGCACAACAATTTCCATAATATAAGCAGCACATTCTTTCAAGGGAAACTTAAGTCAGGACCTGAGGGAGACAATTTGCAGTAGTCACCCTTACAAATCTCAGATTAGTGCCAATGGGCATCTCTGTACAAGTGGGCAGACAATAAGTGATGGTGGCAGAGTAAGTGAAGGAGGGAGAACTTCTGCAACATTTCTCTCCCATTCTCTCCCATGCCCCAGTTTTGGCAGAAGAAAGGTAAAGGCAGCAACACATATCTGAAGAACTGAGCTGCAACTTCACTTTGGTGCTCCTGAAGGTTAGGGGAGGCTGCTGCTTTTCAACCAGAAGTATCTGCTTACAAAGCTACGCTCATCTAACTAAAACCAGCCAAACAAAAATTTTGGCAGTCATTAATGTGCACATTCAACTCTCAGATAAAGAAAGGACTTTTTTGATCCAGGTCTATTCTTAAACATAGGCTCGTATTCAAGGGCAGAATTTGCTGTCTTATTTAAAACACTATCTTACTGTGACATTACCATGTGCTTTGGGTTTATAGAGTCCTGAAGTCAGCATAAAGCTCACTACTAGTCCAGGAACAGTATCATCTTCTCTCACTGGGAAAACAACACCGTCCATCAGTTTCACTGCCATTACAAATTTTCCATCCAAATAGCTGACCAGTTTGTATGGGCCCTTTCCCAGAGCTGTGGAGAGAAAAACCATTATCTTTCATGTCAAGTACCACAAATGCAGCAGCTCTAAACATTAGGATAGAGTACATAATGAAAAACATATCTTACCGCTCTGAGAATAGCCCTAGGTGCCATGGACTAAACTACAATGACAACCAAAACAAAGCCAAACTCCCTTAGAAAATATCTGTTCTGAAAACTGTCAAGAATACCTACTTTCAATTTTCAAGACTCATGATAAGGTTTTCCTCCCTCTCATCTGCTTTTGTTTCGGAGTGACTTTATTAAAAGTTAGCTGACCTCTGTGTTATTTGATTTAGAAGTAAATAGTGTGTCTGCAGACCACCCTAGGACCCCTCTGAATTGTTTATTTGTATGGTCAAACTGATCATACACTTACTAGTCTTTAAAACCTATCTTATTATTATCCAAAGTGCGAGGCATTTTGCAGGGAATAAAAATTTGTTGTCATCAAGTATCAAAGAACTCTTTGAACAACAGAGATACAAACATAACCGCTGGGAAGTAAGACAGGAAGAAATTAGCATCATAAGCAAAGGAACGGTTGTATTTCACCTAAAAGTCAAAAAAGCCAACAGCACGCAACGTTACCATTTCATAAACGTAAAAATGTCTCATCTTTCCATTTAATTCCAATTTCACTGCAGAAAAATATTTTGAAGTTTATTTTTAAATGTTTGAAACTATTTTTGTGAAGTTCTCTCAAATTCAGGCATTTTACACCACACCTGAGCAATTCACCTCATTACCATTTTACCCACAAGCCAGGACATGGCAAGCATACATCTGAGATTGAAGTGTCTCAGAACTTCTCAGCTGATAGTTGCAGGTATGTAATACCACTGACCTTTAAAATCTGTTCAAACAGGTTAAAATTTCAGACTGCCCTCATATTCCGGTCTCACTAATCATAAAATTTAATAGGAATTTTGAAATCCTAAGGAGGCCGCACCATAACCCAAAAGGCTCTGCTTCTACTAGGACTGAAACTACATCACTTGAGATTCATTACAATGTTATATACAGAAAACCCCACTTGGTCTAAGATTTCTTAACATTCCTGTCTCAAAAACTAAATAATTCTGGGTCATGCTGTAAGTGAGGTAGAGAAGAAAATCTTCAGGATGGAAATGATTTTTTTCCCCCACTGACAGTTCTGAAGCATCATATGTTGAATACCAGTGAGTTGGATTAGCAAACACTAGCAAGATACAAAGTAAGAAGTATAGGATAAACATACTTACTACAAAGTTGGTCACATGCACTACTCTCCACTATTTCAAGTCATTTCTGTCAGTGAGAATTCAGTAATAAATAAAACTAATAACACCTTAAAATGTGTTATTATCAAGCTTAACTCTTCACAGGTTATTCCAAGTTGGAAGGGACCCATAGGATCACCTAGTCCAACTCCCAAGTGAATGCCCACCCAGGGATTGAATCCACAAACGTGGAACCACGAGCACCACACTACTTCCATCCAAGCCTCCCATCATCTAGGCCATGTCACTGAGCTCCTCGTCCTGTCTTTTCTTAAACACCTCCAGGCATGGCGACTCCACCACCTCCCTGGGCAGACCATTCCACTGAGAGATCACTCTCTCTGTGAAAAACCTCTGCCTAATATCCAGCCATGGATGTTAGAGGCACTGCACTTTCCATTGTATGTCATTTATAAAACAAAAACAAAGCCCTGCCCCAACAAAAAGACAACAAAACAACAACAAAATCACACCCCCCCAAAAAAAAAAAACCAAAAAGGAAATTTAAAACTTCAGTCACCTCTTCTATTCAACTTATATTCAACTGTCCTTTATTTAAATTAAAGGCTTAAACAGTGATTTAGATAAAATTCCCATGCATTAGCAATTTGACCCCCATCAAAAACTTTCCAGTAGTCAGTGTAAGAGAAAATGCAGAATTCTTGGCGAATTGCATATATCTAATTTAAATCTGGTCCCTCTGAGATGTTTTCAGGCACGAGTTCTGCACCTCTTGTTGAGAGCCACTCTAATGCAGCAGCAATGCCTGCCTCCCAGGAACTTAAGGCTAGGCCAGACATATCTAAATGGAGAGCTATTCACCATCTGGAGACAAAAAGTTGCCATATCTTAACAGCTACCTCCCTCTGGAGGCTGCATAGGAGACCATGAGGGATTGATCAGACCTGCTGGGTGTCAGCGTTGAACTGCGTTACGTCTTAAGCATTTAGTTGAATAGTTTATGAATTACTTAATGATTTGTTGGTTAAATCATGTCCCATCACTGAAAAGAAAATTAGTTAAACAAAAGTTCTTGGGAAATGTCCAGGAATAAAAATACTACAAAACAAAAACCCTTTGAAAAAGCAAAATAAACCAGTAAAACAAGATCTTGGATATACAAAAACCATATAGTAATGCACAAGTTTTTTCATTAACAGAATTATTTTTCTACAAAGTTCTAAGACTTATATAAAGAAACAAAACATTCTATTGACATTTTATCAAGTCCTTTAGGACTTACCTTTGTTGAAATATTCACAATCGTAAGCTAGAAAAAAATTAAAAGGAAAGAAATGCAATTAATATGCATTCTGCAGATAAACAGGTTTTCTGTTACCCTGTACAATTAAGATGCAAGCCAAATGCTTGGCCAAATTAGATCATACACAGACATTTATTAAAATCTTATTGTCAAACATTTACTTTACTGTTCTAGATAAAATATTAAACTACACCGATTTAAAAGAAGCATTGCTTCCAGGCAAGAAATAGTAATCTTACATACCTACAGCTGTCTTTTTGTGACCTCTAGTGGCTAGGGCTGAGCTTTGCTGTTTTTACATGCTCACACTAAATTACCTTTTCTATCAAAACTAAGAGCAATCTGTTCACCCTGTGGCCAATTTGCTGTACAACTCTGAGCAAGCTGAAAATGCTCTTTGTGTGACTGCAGGGTTAGAAAAATGCTTCTTCCATTCTTTCTATCTTGGCCTTTTTTATCACACCTTTTAGGAAATGACTCTCTCCTGCAATTCCACTATGTGCTATATAAAAAGGCCTTTGATTTTTACAACTGCTAAGCATTATTGGATAGGGATATGTGTTAAGGTAATGACTATGTCCTATTTAAAAACCTGGTTTTTTTTCTTCAGAAGACCTTTATATTTCACACTTCTTTGTATCCTTGGTTCACAGATGTATGCCAAACTTCAGGAGAGACTTTCCTTTCACATTACTGGACAAGGAATTAAAAATAGAAAAGTAACACTCACAGGTATGGAAAGAAGCACATAATCCTGCTAGACCAAAATGAGCTCAGAGTGAGAGGTAGCAACTCATCTTCCTACCAGTGTGGCTCAGTGACGCAATTCATAGGCCAGGTACCCTAACGTGACTGATTTTTCAGGTCCATCTCTCTGAACACTGGCAGTGGCAGCCATTGGCAATGCTGGTTGAGTAAACTTACGACACACTCTAGGAGATCTCCAGTCCACAGCAACTCCATGCTGGCAGCACTGATGGGCATATGCAGATACACTTGTACAGAAACACTCACAGTCACCTCCTTGGTTACAACCACATGTATCTGTCAAGCAGTTGGAGTAATACCAAGTGACATCAATCTGGAAACAAAAACATCATCGATCAACAATATTCATACCGACACTGCCAACCAACACCTGGATACAAAGCTATGACTCCTTCAGAAGTTAATATGACAAACTTTGAAGCAATAAAGATTTTACTTTAAATGCTTCCTGAAAGACACGAGAAAACGTTTGTTCGAACACATCACAAAATCTTACAGCACTTGGTAGCACACTTAAATCACTAACCCATTAAGAACAGGCACACTAATGTTAGTGAGCTCGTGTTTCATATGTTTTGTAATATTTGAAAACTAATAAACTACAAAGAAATTTATGAAATAAGAATTTTTTAACTGATCACTACTTAATAAATCTCAGAAATGTTAAGAAAGTTATATACACAAAATGTAAGAAATAATAAAGTAGATGAAAAACTCTTCATGTGAAAGTGGTTCATTCTCTTCCTATTATTGGACAATTTCACAGGAAAATTTGTGATTTTTCCCTTATAGCATTTTCAAGCCTTTAACCCATACACACAGTTTCAGTACCTGAATATCTTGGGATATGCAATTTTCCATATAAAAACTAGCATTGGAAAACAGTTTCTCCCCATGCTCCAACTTAACCTGAGCTGGTTGACTCCCACAACATGTTGAGTGGCTCATTTACTTCCTTAGGTTGTTGCTTGAGTGAGGAGATATACGTTTGGGTTTTTCAGCAGGAATGAGTTCTTCAAATCTGGTAGTTCCTATCTAAATGTCAATTTACTTAAATATGCATGAAAACCTTATACAAATAATGATTGTGGTTTTTAAAAAACCCACAAGAATTCGATGTATTTGTGCCAGTATTGATTACGAAGGAGACTACAAGGACTATCCACATTGTGGAAAGCTAAATTGGTGCCAAAGTCACTTACTGACCAGGTCAGCTAAGTGCAGATTTGCATTTTATAATTAGAATAAGTATTGGTTAGATGTTCTTGGTGTTCTCTCTTGCTAGTCAAAATTATTATTTAACAGAAGACAAGACGAAAATTTAAACTGCATCCAAGAGTAACATTTCTCTATAGAGATAAATTTACTTTCACTTGTTTCTATACATGATCACAACTCACCACTGGATGGCAAGCTTCAAATGCTTCACTTAACAGTATCCCACATTCCTTCTTGGCAAATGGCTCTCTAAGGGGATTCAAACTGCATGGATTTTGAATGTCAGAGCTGTCAACACACTTAACCAGAAAGCAAAACGAAGGTCAGAAGCTTTTTTCATAACTACTTCGTGTTTGAACTTGCAAGGCTTAATTTTTATGGGGTTTTTGGGTTTTTTTAGGAGATGTAAACCATGAAACAAATGCATTACTTATGAAACTAAAGCAGGACTAAGATACAAAAGGTGATGCTAATCTAAAAAATAGGAAAACTGCACAGTCTGAAAGAACGTTTCATTTGTTTGAAAGCAGCAGAAAAACACATACCTACATATAGGTACAACCAGAGCTGCCATACAGTCCCTACCTGCAAGTAATACACTTGAACAGTCTTGCATAAATAACAAAAATAATTCAGAAGACATACATTAGAAGTGTCAGAAATCAGATCTTTTAGATCTACAAGGAAGGGACATTTCTGTGAACACGACTCAACATATGACATGAAAAAAAAAGATCAGTTTTTAACTTTACAGCATATGGAACAAAGGTTGTTCTTTCCATTACAGAATCACAGAATATTATGAGTTGGAAGGGACCCACAAGGATCATCTAGTCCAACTCACCATCTAACACCCGTACAGAGACCGAGAGCACATGGCAGAGTGTAACACCAACCTAGATGCCTCAGTCTAGCAGGCCACTCCGAGCCGGAAGGGGCCCAGGGTCATCCAGCCCTACACCCCCCAGCTAGACCATGTCACTAAGCTCCTCGTCCAGTCTTCTCTTAAACACCTCCAGGGATGGCGACTCCACCACCTCCCTCATTGCTACAGTTGCGCAGTGAAATATTTCTTGGCTACAAAAGATCAGCTAAACTGACCACACAATTCTTCCATTATGCAAAAAATTACTACTTTACTGTTCATATACCTTCAAAAATGTTTAGAATATTGTACGGCATTTTTCTCTACACTATTGTGCTGTGTGGGGAAAAAAAAGTGATTATTTTCTTTTCCTTAATAGATGGTGACATTTTTAAGAACCACTGATATTATCATTTGCATTGCTGCCTGACTGATAGTTCCAGGAATGAATTTTTGATTCAAAAAACCTACTAAATAGTAAACCAAAAAACCTACTACATAGTAAATCACTCTTTTTAGTATGTACCTCTACAGCTGTCCAGCTGTTTCCAAACTCTTGTGAGTTTGTTAATTCAAAATTATCAGGAGTCCTCAATTCATTCACTGTCTTCAAATCAAAATTTCCACATAATCCAGTCAATTCACCCTGGGGGGAAAAGTACATATGCGCATCTATATAGATATATAAAAATGTATTGTCACATGAAAAAATATTATCAGCCATAATAATTTTCAAAACTTGCATCTTCAGTTGCTTAATTATAAATTTGTCACATTTTGATCCTGTTTCAGCTAAATTTCAGTCAAAACAGTTCAGCATTTTGTGATAAGAAAGCTATGGAAAACATTTTACTTTGACAATGTCAGTATAATTCTTTTCAACTATCCCCAAGCCTCTGAGAAAGGAGCTGATGTTTTGTTCAGAGAAGTCACCTGTTAACCTGTTATGTGCTTTTTTCTGCTTCAGAAAAATAACACCTACTCCAGTCACATAAACAATCAGCACTGAAGGAGAATTTTGCCCCAAAGATACTTGTTTCTCTTGCTACAGTAGAAGTCATACAGTAAAGAGTAACTAAAAAAAGATAAATCAGAATTAATATTTTAGTTGACAAGGTAGATGAATGTTTCTTTCCTTGATTTCTGACACATTGTCCATCCTCTGAATAGTGATGATGTCTTAATCAACATGATTTACATAAATACCTCAAATAAATGACAAGAAGAGTGTTGACTTCCACTTACCTGCCACTGGTGACCCATCTGAACGTGAACTGTTGTTCTCTGATCCCAAAGAATGGTGATATGTTCATTAGGAAAATGAACAACAGTGAAAAATCCAGCTTTCCATAACTGCATTTTTTGCACATCATCTATGTAGCTAGATAAACTCTGTTCAAAATAAAACAAGGGAGCTTATAATGGAAGCAAAGTCTTCAGAAAGTGTTCACCTGACAGGAAATGAAACGTCTAAATAAAATAAACAACGTGGTTCTCAGATGCCAGTCCAAAAAGAGACAGAAGGTCACAAAGGTACAAGTACTTAAGCAAAAAGAGTCTGGATTTTGGTTGTGAACTTTATTGTATTTTTAGGATTTTCATATTTTAAAAGTTGATCATCAAATTTAGAGGATGGGTAATGGCAATCAGAGCTAAGATTAAAGTGTTAAATTGTTCATGTGGGAGGTAAAAGACTAGTCTTAAGGTTCCTGACCATGATTTTTACTCATTTATACCTAATTCAGTCTCCAGCACATGCTTTTTTTAAATATGGATAGGTAAAGAGGCATGGGGCAATCTCTTGAAATAAGGAATTGTGTAAATATGGACATAGATTACAATCTTATTTACATTAAACATTCTTCTTTCAATCCAATAAAAATCAAAGTCCAACTTATTTGTAGCACAAAGATGTCTGGTTTAACTACATGATACCCCAAATAAAACTCAAATTCCTCTGAAGAGTCAGTCTAGAAAGTGTAAATAGTATTATTTATACTAAAATTACTAAAAGTTTACAGGAATACACTTTGCACTTTGGCCAAAACAAAAATTAAATTCAGGTTATGAAGGATATACCAGGAGCTGTAATTTGGGTATTTTTTTAACTGTATAGAAAAATTGCTCCTATACGATCCAGACCAGATGAAAATTTTAGTTCTTGTAGAATTAATACCAAAACTCCCACTGACTTCAAAACATCTGGATTTTTCCTAAGACACGAAACAGGAATTAAGTCTAAACAAAAACCAATTATCTCATCACAGTATCACAGTATAGAGAAGACTGGAAAGGACCTTGAAGATCATCTAGTCCAACCTATAGCCCATCTAACCTACCATTTACACCTAGATCATATCACTCAACACCTCATCCAGCCTACCCTTAAACACCTCCAGGGTTGGCGACTCAACCACCTCTGTGGGCAACCCATTCCACATCCGGATCACTCTTTCAGTAAAAAACCTTTTCCTAATATCAAGTCTAAACTTTCCCTGCTGAAGCTTAAGACTGTGACCTCTCGTCCTGTCACCAGAAACCAAGGAGAAAAGACCAACCCCTGCCTGACTACAACCTCCTTTTAGATAGTTATAGACAGCAATAAGGTCATCTAACATTTTCATAAAATATTGACAAGATTTTGTTCCAGATTTCCATTGAACAATCCAGTTGTGATCAGAATTCACGGTAAAGATATTTACACCTCTACTACTAAAACAGCACAATAAGTTTTTGGTAGTGAAAGGAAGAAACACCATGACAAGTACATAAATAACTCTCTGATCAGGAGTAAAAACTGAAACTTACCGGATTTCCAGTTTCATCATCAAATACTAAAAAAGATTTTCCAACATTAATGAAAACGTTTTTTCTGCAAATGATTCCAGTACTAAAGCAGTCAATATTCTCTATAACAACAGAAAGACTGGCTGAAGAAATACTCTGAAGAAAAAAAAAAGAAATGGCCACTTTTAAATATACACTAATACAAATATGTACATTGTTACATGGTTCAATTAGCAAAAACCTCAGTGTATATTTATTATGTTAGGTATGATTCAAAGTCTAAACTTCAAAACTTAAAAAATAGTATAGAAATGTAAAAAAACCCAGTAAAATGCAGGGACAGGAAATAAACAGAATGCTCATTTTTAAGAGGTCATTTTAGAGAGGCTTTACCAAAAAAGTCTCACCTTAACTAGGTAAACCTTACACGTTCCAACAAAGTCAAAAGTCAGTCCATCAAATGTTCTGTAATGCCGGTCCCCATACGCAGTACACATTGATGGGCAGGGATGGAAGGTGCATTGAAATGATCCATGCTGGCAGATGCTGAAAAATGTAGGACCAAAAATGGTAATATGTATCAGCTGCAAGTCTAGACAAATGATTACAGCTATTACAGTACTGAGAAGCAAAAAAACAAAAGCCATGCAAGTGTGATGAGTGTGGACAGAAGCATTTTGAAATGTTGGCTAGAAGCAGCATATATAAATCGATTCTCTGGAAAAAAAACCATACGTATTGAACTCACACTGGCTATGCTTCTTATTCTGTTAGAATTTATAGGCTCTGGAAAACATGGACACCAAAACGAGAAAGAAAATGTATACAAAACCAAAACAAACATCAAAGTAATACAATTTCTTCTCTAGTGGCACATCTGGCACATAATGTGCCAGAAAGAGCTTTCTTTTCCAGCTTTCATTGAACATTTGTTTCTAAAGACACTGAATCTTAGAATCAACAAGTAACACGTCCTGTTACTACAGTCTTTATGCATTCTCTGCTTGAATGAGAATTTCACAGAATTACAGAGGAAACATTTCAGTAGCAGTAGTTTGGTGTTTAGGCCCCCTAAAAGAACCATGTTTTGAGGTGTTGGATTTATTTTTTTCCTGTATGTCTGCATATTAGCACCCCCAAAATCAATCCTAACAGTTTAAGGGCTTCCAGATTAGTTCCAGTTCCATCTATGGCCACCTTAAGCACCAAAGTGCTTTTATCACACACACACTTAGTATCAGACCTTCCTGAATTCCTTTTGTTTTCTAAGAGGCTCTGTGGAACCGGATATTGTGTCTCTTCCCGCCTCACCTTCTTGCAACAGATCAGAAAATCTAGGCAGCTCCAACCACCAAGTAGCATCTTCCTCCTGCTCCCTTATCAAATAACTTGCACCAACATGAAGTCATTGTCCAGATTTTACTCTGCTTATCCCCTCATTGATTTGATCCAGTGCTTGTGTTTTGTATAACTACATATATAAAGATACTAAACACATGGCTCAAATAAGTTACAAGTACAACATGTGAATAGTGGCTGTTGTACCAAAGCACACAGAGAGAGCAGTAGGAGTTGCCCATCTAACTCATCACCTCAAAGCAGTACCTAGGGCAGGAACCTAATCAAGCTGATGGGGAGAAAGGCAAATAGAAAAAAATATATTTGGAATGGAAGACTAAGTGCTGCTTCTCATGTTCTCTGTGACACATTAGGTTTTAGCGTTACCCTTAGCCTACTCAAATCCTATTCCACACGCTGATCTATTAGAATATCTCGAGTTGGAAGGGATTCACAAGGATCATCAAGTCCAACTCTAAAACTGCACCACTGCCTGCCCAGTGGGGATTGACCCTCGGTCTCCTGCATGAGAGACGGAGACACTCACCACTGTACTAAAAAGGATTTTCAAGAAACAGTTCTTAATGTGTAGGGAGCTCCTTGGCACACTTTCTATTTTTCAGGAGTCTTAACATGTTTATAGACAGGAGGAAGGGACTAAGAGGTACACAGTGTCTTCTAAGTCCTCTGCAACCAGGCTTGTATCATACTAAGTGATCTAACATTTCATTATGAAAATCTAGAGAGCCCTAGTTGGACAAGCAGGATTATCAGCATCTTCCAAATTTCATCTAGTTTTTTTGAAAAAGCACATTTTCAGGTAGTTCATTAAGTACACAGAAGGTCCAGTTCAGCAGCCCACAGACACTAACCAGTAGTTGTTGATCAATGCTTTCAATATAATGACAGCAAACCAGCACAGCTAACAGCATCACCCATCTTACCTCGCACAGCACTAACATGCTGCTCTGAGACGCTCAGCATTTGAATATTTTGTGTTTCACCTTGCCAGCACATGCTAAAAATTTCAGGTACTTGCACTGAAAACATAACTTAGGAAACCTAGAACTACAGTTCAGTCAGATCCCAGAGCTTGGGTTCAAGGTTCCTGGCACTACACTGGTAGTTTTGCCAACTTCAGAAATTATTTTGTCACTTTACTGTTCAATAGATAAATCAGATTAATAGCTCTATCATTAATACTACATCAGATATGAGTAAGATGATATTGAGTATCAGTGTACACTAATTCTGTGCACTAAAAACCACTAAATTATAATTGCTACGAGTGCCAAGGTAGGTTTGTTTTCACAGATACATGCTCATGCTTCGCACATTTCCCTTAAAATACCAGATACACCCTTGCATACGCACTCAGCAGACTCGAACACTTTATATGCTTTGTATGAAGCAGAGCTTGTTGCAGACTCCCACCTGTCATTGGACAACTGATTGCCAAAAAGCCATTATCACTTCATCTGTCTTTGCTCCTGGTTATGGAAGACTAGAAAAACCATGACAACCTCAAGGATTTGGACATGAATAAATGAGCCTGGCCTCAAGGAGGAAAAGAAAAAAAAAGGAGAAGGCTAAATATCCAGTATCTTTCTGCCTGTACTTCTGCTGCCTTTGGTGAAGTCTGATACAGAATAAATGGGACATAGTAATTCTTTTTGATGCAAGCAATCCCACACCAGGTTCAAATAGAGAGGCCTTTGGAAATAAGGGGGTGAATAACCCGGGTCGCTTTACCTGCCTGCCCAGTGGAGAAAGCTTGTAAGTCGCTTCACCAGTCGACCAAAGGGCTACAAATCTCTTCTAGAGCAGATACTGAGGACCTGACAAGAGGCAGAGGTAGGCAGTCAGCACAAGGCTGGAGGGGGCAACAATATCCAGATAAGGCAGTGACTAATGCTGACTGGACAAGCCTTCACTGTGCCAGGCTACACTGAGCTGTGCAGGCAGGCAGCAGTAGTTCACCAGGTGACGCCAGTTAAATGTTCCTGGTGAGCTACAAGAAGGGGACCAAAGGAAGGAACTGCTCTGCTGAGAAGCTCAAGGCTACACCACTACCACAGTATCTCAATACTTGACCATAGAGCTCATTTTCTGAGGCTTTGGTAAGATAAATAGCACTGCTTAATGCCAGCTTGCAATGTTCAACCCTGGTCAGAGAAGAAAAACAGGCAAGGACCACCAAGAAACAAGTTTGTTTCAGGATCATGCAGATGTGGTACATTTTCACACTCTTGTGAAGCTGATTTAGATGGTAGTGTAACACATTATACTAAGACTCCTCAAGGAAACTTCTCAGGGTACATGGCTATAGAATATGTGCTCTATTTGCAACACTGGATAGTCAAAAGAAAAAGTTTCTGCATGTACTTGAGTGATCCTATCAAACCTTCCCTACTGGAACACCTCCTTTTAAAGCCACTGGATTCATCAGTTATCCACACTTGCAAAATTAGCAGCCAACTAATCTGTTACTATGCTCAGTCCAGGATGTTGCTCAGTATGCTCATTAAATTATTATTGCAGTGGGTGCATACGTATGGCCACAGGTTATATTTCAGTTCTAAGACTGCTCTGATTCAATGCTAAATGTGGAAATTACTAAGTAAAGAGCTTGAAAACATGTCACTAAGGCACTACATAAGGACTTGTCCTGTACTTTAGGAACACTAGCCATGGAATTTTACTTTAGATGATCTTGATAATAAAAAAATTACTTTTTTTCTAAATTAAGCTTTCTCTAAAAAATAAGAAATCCCATATATCTGGTATTATCACATAAAAGCTCTTTTAAATAAATCCTAAACCAATGTCATTTTAATAGCTCTTCAAAAAAAACCATAAATGCAAAGACGAAGTAGATGATTTACCATAATTTCCTGTGGAATTTATGATTAAAATATATAATGGAAAAATCAATTTATAAATAAGCAACCAAAATGAAATTAAATAATCACTTCAATAGATCTCCACTTACCAGGTATGACAGGAAGAAATTACTTTATCACCCGGAAAATATTCCTTTCCTTTCCATGAACATGGACATTCATCTGCATCCAAGCACATATCCCCATGTTTAACAAGACTATGAAAAAAGGAACAGAAAGTACACATTCAGTAGCAGTATAGTTGGCATCTGGATGCAAAAATATTTTCCTAACTTTAAAATTACTAGCATCGTTACTAGAAAAAACTAAGTCCCTTAAAACTTCTCAAATTGAAGAGGCACAGTTTTATTAATAATTACATATGAGCAATTTGATTCATTCCTTTGACAGGTACTTGAATATTTTATCTTAACTAAGTGCCAGCATCTTGGGCACTAGCCGTTCAATCACTAATCCTGTGAAGACTGATTCATCAACATGGAAATTTTAAGGTCAGGGAAACTAAGAATTACTAGAAATCCTCTAAATTCCTCTGAATTTCTTGTAATTTATCCTTCCCCTGTACTCGGCCCTGGTCAGACCACATCTGGAGTACTGTGTCCAGTTCTGGGCTCCCCAGTTTAAGAAGGATGTTGAGCTGCTTGAGAGGGTCCAGAGAAGGGCAAGCTGGAGGACAAGGCCTACGGGGAGCGGCTACGGGAACTGGGGTTGTTCAGCCTGGAGAAGAGAAGAGTCGGAGGTGACCTGATTGCTGTTTACAACTGCCTGAGGGGAGGTTGCAGTTGGGTGGCTGTGAATCTCTTCTCTCAGGCTGACAACACCAGAACAAGAGGATGTAGCCTTAAGCTACACCAAGGGAGGTTTAGACTGGATGTTAAGAAGAGATTTTTCACAGAGAGAGTGATCTCTCAGTGGAATTGTCTGCCCAGGGAGGTGGTGGAGTTGCCATCCCTGGAGGTGTTTAAGAGAAGACTCGATGAGGAACTCAGTGACATGGTCTCGATGGTGGGAGGCTTGGATGGACGGAGCGTGTTTCCCATGGTTCCACCCTTGTGGGCCTGATCCCTGTGTGGGTGTTTGCTTGGGATTCTGTCAGTGAAGTTTTACTGTCAATTGAACACAAGTACAGGAAAAAAACCCCACAGATATTTGTTTGCAGCTAGTGTAAACTAGAAAGTAGGTGACCAAGAATCTTCTAGAAGTATTGAAAGAGGAAACAAGGAACACTGAAATACATCAAAGAAAGCTGTAAGTCTGCAGAGCAGAAGAGGATGGAAAAGAATGGGGTTGCCTTGTAGTGACACTGCAATAGAGGCAACCCAGCACCTTTAGCATGCTGTGATTCTGTAACCACAAGAAAGAGAAATCAGCCTAAGATCCAGTGTGAATAAATATCAGTTCCCGAAGCACTCAAATACAGGAATGTGTATGTAGCCTTTGTAGAATTGTATTTTCCTGAGGCAACAGTGGAGTGCGTAGCCATGGTGGTGTCTCCATGGGGGGGATAATCCTTATTTGCCTGGAAAACCTAAAATTTTCCTGATAGACCTCTCCAAAATACTGCCTAAAACAGGAGAAGCCAAAGATTAAAAATAGTCAGCCTGACAGCAGCAGCAGGGCCATCCAGAAGAGATGTTTGAAGAGAACACATTTTTTATTTTATTCTAATAAGAATAAATTCTGTGTTTAAACTGAGAAGCAATAGGTATTCTGAAAAATGAACCTAAACCCACATCAAAAGCACAGGACTTGGATCTCATCTAAGGAGACATTTTAAGATATAACACAGTCAATGTAATTACTTGGATCAAGACTAGCTTTTTTAAAAGCATGAAACTCATCTGCATTCTTCCCTCATTTCATTAGAAAGTGAGGAGTTTTATTTTTTTGAAGAAAACCTTCCCAGAATGTGTTTAAGCTCCTTATGTGTTATTTGATACAGTACACCACCACAGAAATACTGTGATAGTTTAGAAATGTTTGGAAAGAAAACCTGGCATGATATTCCTTGGTTACAAAACTTCATTGCAATTAGAGAATACTACAGCTTCGAATTTACTATCTTTTCATAGCTCTATTTTACGAGAGCAATAAGTGATGAAAAAAGCAGCAAATAAAAATCCTTATTATGTTAAACTGCCCCAAATTTAGTAGAGTCCAGTTTCACCACAAAAATGGTTACAGTTATCTGCAGAGGTGTAGTACTGTCCCTCCACACCAGAGACTGTTGCCTTCATTCAATCATTCTAAAGAGAAATTGAGGCAGATATTGGAACCCTAGCACCCAAATCTGATCCCACAGGCTGCAGTGATGTCTAACCGACTATAATTCAGCGTGCCAAGAATGAAGCATTGGGAATCTGCTAAAAAAAAAAAAAAAAAAAAAAAAAAGCATAAACCTTTGGTACCAAGAAAATTAAAATCACTGCTAACTTTCTCCATTTTGTGAGGTGTCAACCACAAGGCACATCTGCAGAAATCCATGGCTGTAAAGCCGACAAAATGAAAGGTGTGTGTGGGTTTTCCTTCGTTTGGAGATGAGGTAGGGAAAGGGGGATTGGCTTTTTTTTCCCCCCTAAGCACACATAAGAAAGATATTCTACTTTAAAAAGTGGCTCACAGAGTTACAGGCAATTAAAGGATATAGCGGAGAACAAAAAGAAAATTCTGATACAGTAATGCTGTCCTGTACTCTTGAGGTTCAAACAGACTCCCAGACCATATAAATAAATATACCTACTTGGAAAAATGGAATATATTTTAAAATAGAATATAAATGTTCCTTTCATGCTTAGAACCATGATCTCAAAGCCTCTGTTCCTGGTAATTCCAGAATGATGTTGTTTTCTCTTTTCAACGACAGTGTGTTGATATTCCATAAAATACCAAATTGGGTACTTGATATTGCTGAGCTGTGACACGTGACCTGGACCTACAGATAACTGCTATTAGCAGCCAGCTGAGAATTCATTTTTCATTCCCTTGCACAACTAGCTTTGAGAGGAGGGAAAAAAAGGTCACCAAAACAAGGAGAAAATTGCACACAGTTTTATAACCATGTCTAAGAAAGAGAAGTTTGGTTATGACTTGAAGTTCAAATAAAGCAATCATGACAACAATTTACTGAAGTTTCAAAATACTGAGAAGTTTGAAGATATTCCTTGATTTAGCTTAATTGTATAGCAGATTATTTAATTAACATAGCTTATAGAGGGGATACAACCATAAGAAGGAAAAAAAAAAGAAGATCTAATAGGTAGAGGCAACAGAAGTAATAGAAAACATTACTCTTGGCAATTGCAACAATGTGCACTGCAAGTTATTGACCTAACTCTCAGATTTTTTATTTATTATTTATATTTAGGGCCTGGAGGTGCCTCTTGTTTTTTCCAGCAAGATGACAGTAATGTAAAATATAAATGGAAATTACTAAGTTAAATGATTCCAATCATTATACAGTCGAGTCTCCTACACCATGGTACTGCACGTCTTGCCCTCCTTCCACATAGAATGGCAGCTCATTAATAGGCAAATTTGCCCTGCACCCTCATACAAGTTCCCCGGTGCTGTTTCAGCACTGCATTACTGTGTTTGATCAGTTGCCGCAGTGGCCATGCTGGGGAGGAGGGGAAGCGGCGGGGCCACCACCGTGCCAGGGGTGATGGGGAAGCGGTGAAGCCGCTGCAGCTGCATGAGTTGATTTGCATATTCATGACTGCCTAATTGAATATTGATGTGTGCCAGGTCACACATGCGCAGTTGCAAAAAGAGGCCTCCTTAATTGCTGAAAAACCCCGCCGCTAAGATGTGAAGCCACAATATGGGGGGCGCAAAGTGGAAGAGGGTCAAATGTAATATCCCCACAAAACTATATACATTGTATCTACACTACAGATTATATACTGTACACTTTATAAAGTACAGATCAGTTAAATCCAATTCATGCTGCAGTCAAAGGGTAAAATAACATCAATGGGGTAAGTGAGAAAACAAAAGTAATTCCTCCAGGAAAGTGACAGTTTTTCTTGACAGCAACAAGCAAAAACGCACACAAGCTGGCTGTTTGGGAGATCATTATCACCCTGACTGGAGACCATGGAAAACCAATGGAATAGGAAAAGCACAAACTAGCATATGTCCATTTGTGACAAATTTCACATAGTATGAAGAAATATAGGAAGATACTACTGTTTTTTTCTCTTTTTCCTTTGACTCTTTTCTCCTTTTTTCTTCTGAAGTCTGCTTAAAGATTCTGTCTTCATATCAAAGCACACAGATTTTGTATAGTTAAGGAGGGATAAATCACTTGAGTCATAGCAACCCAAAAGTAGATTGAACTTGAAATCTTAAGAACTGTGTGGTAAACAGAGTATTTTCTAAAATGTAGCATAGATTCATAAATTCAGCATAGGGAATTCCAATCTAAACAGTGGCAGATGAAAAACAGTAAGAAGAAAAGAACTCAAAACTCACTAAATATGTCAAGCAAAGCAAGGTGGAATAACAGTAGTAGCAACTTCCAGAAGAATTAATATTTGACCTGAATAACTTCTAAAACAGAGGCAAAATGTATCATCATGATTTTTATATCATAAGAACTGTAATCCATAGAATGATCTCCTGTAAATTTAAGTATTTACTAAAGCATGGTTACTTGCATCTGATATATTATTCATCGCAGATGAAAAAGAAAGTCAAATGACGCACACTGGGAGACAGCTGCTACTTTTCCTCATGACCTATTTCTTTTGAATTTCCATTTCATGTAAGGACCACTAGAATGTACTCTAAGCACAAGAAGGAATGCTAGAAATATTGAGGTATTTGAAAGAATATTTCAGACTCCAGATATTGGAAAGATCAACAGCAAAATAAAAATACTGCCCTCCTGAAATCTTAATGCCACTTCTGTGAAAACAAGTTCTTTCTCTCTTTTTGTGTAATGTACTTTTCATGGTATCACTGAAGAATAATTGGCCCACTAAACAGATCAGAAAGACACTTCCTCCTGAAAAAATGCAGCCTTCTATACAAGTTTCTTAACAGTGATGTAGTCACTTCATTAGTTTCATGAGTTTACCTAAATCCACTAATCAAACACATTAAGCTGACTTAATTACTACTTAAATCACCTTTGCTTACAGGTAGTGAATCAAGATAAACCAATGCAAGATGTCAAGCAGGAGCCAAAGTAGGAATACAGGAATTAAACTAATTATTTCAGGTAAAGAACTAATGTTTTACTCCTTTGAAGTGGACAATATCACCTCAGTTTTCTGCTTCATCAGTAAGAAGTGATTGCCTAGAAAGCTGATTATTAAGTTGCACTAATTTACAGTGCAACTGTGGTCAATCTACAGCATGAATTACTGGAGTATGAATTCTGTGTCTGACTTAAAGCATTAGGGCTATTCAGACCTAACAGCTTCTATCCAAAACCAAAACTATTATGTTTCTATTTGAGATTTCTTTAAGAAAAATTAAGATGGTTTTAAAGGTGTGTGGTTTTAGGTGTGCTTTTGGAAAAAGGAGAGACTTGTGCTCTGTATTAATGATGCAAGTTATTTATTTAGCAAATGAATCTTAATGGTTTAGGAATTTTGGTAATGCTTATCTATATATAAACCATACAGGGCCACTAGCGGTGAATACCTAAAGATAGCAGCTTTGACTAGTTTGCAGGTAACTTTGTCATTCCAGGTTCATTAGTATAGATTGATTTTCCTAGTTCAAGTCCTAGACTTGTAACACTGTTTAGTAGTTCTACTTTAAGCACTGAGGATAAAATACTGAAGAGCAAACAAAATAAAAACACCAATGGCAACGACAAAAATACAGATACGGGCACTGTACAGCCATAAGAGGAAAGAATTTGGTTTGTCGAAATTACAGTAAAGACAGAACTTCTTAATTTTCTTTTTTTGTCACTAGGAAATCATAAAACACTGCCTCTTGTAATTACACAACCATATTGTCAGAGCTTTAAGATAACACTGGACACCGAGACTTTCAATGCCAAAAAACATTTCACAGAATCACAGAATATTATGAGTTGGAAGGGACCCACAAGGATCATCTAGTCCAACTCACCATCTAACACCCGTAAAGAGACCGAGAGCACAACGCAGAGCATAACACCAACCTAGATCCCTCACAGTCTAGCAGGCCACTCCGAGCCAGAGGGGGCCCAACGTCATCCAGCCCTACACCTCCCAGCTAGACCATGTCACTAAGCTCCTCGTCCAGTCTTCTCTTAAACACCTCCAGGGATGGTGATTCCACCACCTCCCTGGGCAGCCCATTCCAATATGCAATTACTCTCTCTGTGAAAAACCGCTTCCTAACGTTAAGATTGAACCTCCCCTGGCGTAGCTTGAGGCCGTGCCCTCTCGTTCTGGTGTCGTCAGCCTGNACATCTGCCCCCAGCTTAGTATCATCCGCAAACTTCAGTTGCTTAAAATCCACGACTAACTTATTCTAGGAAGTAGTAGAAAATTCACAACCTCATGGGTTATGTATGGCAGAATAACAGAGAATAAGTCTTATTTGATCTGAGTTGCCTATCACAATGTGCTGCTGAAGGTAACCATTGGATTTGAAGGGCGTCGGCCAGATCCAAGAGGGTGAGTTTTTGCAATTCTGAAAATATCTCTCTCCTGTTAATTTCAAAATCTACATTAGCAATGTACTTTTTCATCATGGTACCATATTGTGAGTTGGATTGCTTACAGTCTCCATTCATGTGAACATTTCAGATTTCTGAATGTTAAGGTAAAACATCAGAATTCTGAGTAGCAATCCTTGGTCCTAACAGAAATAGCTACACATCAATCAGTATGAGTCCACAGCCTTTACCTGAGCTATTCAACCCAGTTCAGCTGAAGCTCTGGCTTTTACTCTTTGTTCTGAGCAGGCTCTCAAGGTATTAACAACAGAGTGATGATATTCAAAGACCTCAGGCTACGTGCTTAAGAAACTAAAATCCACCAAAACCAGCCTTACTTAAACACTAATTATTTTTATAGTCAAAAATCTCAACAATACAGTGCTTGATTCCAAAACACACCAAAAGCTCATCTACACATTATCAACACAAATTCCCAACACTTGGAAGAATCTTTTGAGGAAGAAAATACTGAAAATTAATCCCTACAATTCAAGGAACATGGCCCCCTCAGCAAAATGTTCAAATAAGAGATTAGATACTTAAAAAAATACATGTAGATAAACTCTGTAATGCTTTAGTACAAGGATAGAATCAAAATATTTCATTGCCATTCATATATTCTTGTTATTTTGTGTTTACACTCAAGGTACTACACCTTAGGAGGTTCCACTTATCTCTTGGTTTAGCATTTATTATGACATCAACTGATAATATCGTGGTGTAAGCCTTCACAAGTTGGATGCGCACCCTTTGACACCTCTAATGCTCTCAGCAGAATTAATAACTCAAGGTAGTAATTTATGTTTGTGCACCAAAAGATGCAGATCTTTCTGTACTCACCCTGGTGGGCAGACACAGCCTGACACACAAGGAAGGTGTGCTGAGAAAGTGAGGTTTAGCAGCTGATTCTCACAAGTTCTCTCTCTGCTGAGTTCAGGATCAACTTGTGGATTACTGCAGTTAATATAAATCTGTCCAAGAGGGCAGCTGTGTGCTGGGGAAAAGAATTACAAACATATTGGTCTTCTTACCTGTAATTTTGCATTCTGTAAATGTGTGCAATAGAGTTAGATTGAGTATATGACACAGAAATATGAGATCCGGTAATATTAGTAACATCCAATTGCCTCTCTCTCCTCAACTTACTTAATTTCATAGAACACCTAGAAATCTTCAAAATATCTGAAATGAATACATTGCTTTAGTAAGGGATGCAACTTTCCAAACAGTCATGAATCAGCCCCCTAAAACAGAAATAAAAAGTACTACCAACAGAGAAACAGAAGTCAACAAAGCAAAAAATATCAGTAATGTTAAGGCTAGATGTGACTGTCCATGCTAGAGCACTGACTAGGAACAAAACATCTACAGTGCAAAACTACTTTTGGGCTGCACTGAGCATCCTGTGCACTCAAAACAGAAATGCCAGCAGTAGTCCCAGTGTTTTAAATTTATTTTAGTTAGTTGCTGGGGTTTTGCTTACTTCTTTGTTAAGGAGATAGGCTCAGGAAAACTGTAAAATGGGAAAAACCACCACCTTCAAGTGCATGGGAAATTTGTGACCCAGGAGTTGGCAATTCCAGAATGGAAACCACAAATAAATAAATTGTTGTTTTCAGTGAAGCAAAACAAGCATCAATACATGAGTATGGACCACAATACTTAATGACACATGTAATATACTGTCATCAAAAAATCACTTGCTAAATGATCTTGCAAAGTATGATAAAATATTTTTTCATATTTCTATTCCTTGTAGTTTGCAGAGGGAAAGAAAACGTATCTCTGAAAAATTACTGCCTGTGTTCAATTCTTACACTCATGTTTTATGGGGCAAACCTGACCTTGTTTGCCCTGCTCAGGGTCTGGCATTTATCATGGAGCTAAACTAATCTGCCTTAGCAATCTAAAAAAAAAAAGTATTTTAGAGCACTAGGGAGAAACACTGCTCAGATTTAACAGCATTTTGAACAGTTATGTTGCTGCTTTACACCAGACTTGCTTTCAGTTACACAAATAAATAATTCCTAAAATATGGCTCTCCTCTTGGAAATCATTAATTTGTAGACATTGTGGAACCTCTTGTCTGTAGTAGAGGATTGCACAGAGATTGGAGGATATGTAATAATTGGACATGAAGTATCTTTTCCCTCTCTCTTCACTCACCTATTACATTGTTATCACAATTCATTATTCCATCACTGCAATGGCTGCAATAAAAATATACAAAGAAGTTATGAGAGCTGGGAAGATCTAAAATATTAATCTTTTCATTTAACAGTTAAGTATGCAGTAAAATCCAAGACAAAATAACTGTATTAATGTTCACATTACACACTCTATCCACGGTTCTAATGCTTATTGCCTTAACACATGAAGAATTTGAAGTTACACTTCAAACTTTTACTTTATGCATTATGTTACTAAGAGTTAAAATACCTGAGGTGACAAAAAAAGAAATACATACAGGAATGCACCACTACACTGCTCCCTAAACATAAGTGCAGTAATAATAAACCAACTCATGAAAGCAACAAAATTATCATTATCTGAAACAAAGACGCAAGGAGCAAGAGCAATAAAACCAACCCTAAACACACATGTGCATAGGTTACAGGAAGCTCTGGGTATATACTCATGTATGAACATTGTTAACATTAAGATCATTAAGATGTTAAGATGCTCCATTTTTCTCATCACCATCTTCGAACTCTGCTAAAAGCAACTCCTAGTTTAGGCGAAAATCGATGATACCAACAGTTCTTAAGTTATCCCACAGTCGAAGGCAAAACCTCAGTGTTGAATACAACACAGTCGAGCTGGTGTGTCTGCAACAATATTTTGTACTGGTGTGGTTTTTCCCCAAGCACAACAGAGTAAGAGTAGATTGGTAACTTGTTATTTTCTCAACCACTCCTAGCATGGATCATGAACAGCTATCCACCTGAAAATATCTGACAAGATCATCAATGTCGATCTCATTTATAACAAAATAAATGTTTCAATTACATTACATGTTCAACTACAATTACATTACAGGCTGACAGGAGGAAGCAGTGAAGCAATTGCCAAATTTCATCCTCATGTGGTCTCAAAGTAGTTTTCATTCAGCTACATATGAATCTGAAATCACAAGCCACTATGGCTGTTATCAGAACCAACTGGAACTACAGTTTATAATCAGAACCTAATAAATGTTAAACAAATCTATGGTAATCAAGATTCAAAATAAAAATTTTAAGTTACTACATACATCATAAAGCTTGTAGTATATATACGCACTCATCTATGCAAAATACCACACAGACAGGAATAGACAAAACACTGCTCTTGTCTAATTCAAGCAAAAACAGCCCAGTATGTTTAGAAAGTGGTAGCAGTTCTGATTGCAACTCGTTGTGAGAGAAAACTGAAGCAGTACAGGCTTCATTTCGGGTCCTGTGTCTCTCTAGAGAACCCAAGCCCATGAACTCCAGCACTATTCCTCCATTCTTTGCAATGGCCAAGACATCCCCAATGCTCCTACAGCTACTCAGCAGATTCAGAATCCAATTCTGTATGTGCTACACGTGCTCTGTGAACACACTTGGAGTTGTGTACAATCCCCCAAACCGTGCAGGAATAGTGCTCAAGGACTGCACAATACAACTCAGGGAACAGGCAAAGCAGTATTAACAGGAACTGAGGGGGAGACAACTCAAATGCCAATATAACATCTATATCCTAATGAAAATATTTTAAAGGGCTGGTTGAAAACAACAGAACATAAAGGCTACTCCACATACAAACACAAAAATAAATTTCACTCTGAAAGTGAAAGTTCCAAAGAGGTAGTTAAGAGGAAGAAGTATGAGTAGAACACAATGAAGATCAACATTGTTTCTAAGAAAAACCTAGTGACAGATAAAAAAAAAATCTTAACTCAGTGTGTATCTTTTTCCAGTTCATCCATACCTCTATTTCTACATGATTCCTAATGTATTACTTAGCACACTGCAATTCAGGAGTTCACAGTTTGTACCTCCATATTCAAAATTGTTCCTTGCAACAGATCTTTATACAGTTTTCTTAAAACATGACAAGTAAAAATCATGACTACATAGGAGACACAGATCTCTTATTTCATCTAAAAAACTAGAAGTCATAAACCAGAAGGTATATTTTAAATTAAAACAAGTTGACAGACTGTGTCCAGTTCTGGGCTCCCCAGTTTAAGAAGGATNAAATAATTGTACTGAAATCAACAGAAAGACGATTTTGACTTGCAGTCATTTCTCAGAAAACGCATTTGTGGATGATCAGTGTGCATTTAGGCATATCCACAGTATTTCTCAACATAATTAGCTAAACTAGACCCTTGAGGAGGAGGATGAAAGAAAACAAATCAAAGAATTTACCAGGAGAAGCCCTTTCACATGCTTTGTGAACAAAAACACCCTGGAAGGATGGGAACAGTGCACCCAGCCTTTGCACAGGCTCATATGCAAAATGAGCTGCCTGACACTCTCCAGGGAATCTGCCTGAAGGTAAAAAACTTGATGGTTAAGATATAGATTTATAATGATCAGTATTTATGGACTGCTGACAAGAGTAAGAATGAGTGTGTGTGCCTAAGTGCCCCTATTACAATAGATATCTGACAATACCAGTTTCTTATACGGCCTTTACAATATACCAAAGTATTACACTGATACATCACAGATGCGATTTGGTCTGTTCTGCTTTTAATTAAGTTCTAAAGAACCTCTGTCCAGATGTACATTTATTCTGTATGTTTTCTTAAAAAAATAAAGCAGCAAAACCCAACACACTAGCAAGAATGATTCAAAGAGCTCTAAAAAAGAGAAGCTACTTAGTCATGTGAAAACACTTACCATTTGCCTAAAGATGTCATAACATTTTCTCCAGGTGGATAGTCAATTCCTTGAAAATAACATGGGCATTCATTTCTGGAGTAGAGAAAACATGTAATTGATTAATCCAAACTGAGGAAAAAAAAAATTCCCATTGACTTAACTGCTCTTCAAAATTCAATCAGTTACTTTGCTGCTTTTGGTGAGGGGTTTTTTGTTGGCTGGGGGTTTCATGGCTGGTTGGAGGCTCTTTCAAATACATGAAATTGATCTCAATATTGCCATATAACTCCAGCACATTGCAAACCTAGTAAGTAGAATAGCAGAATCTTCCTTTTTTCTGTCTTACACATCAAAAAACATTTAACAACTAGCATTGATGCTTTTGGATGAGTGTTATGTACAAGAGCTATTTTTATTCAATACAGATGCTGGCTCTGTATAATTCTAAGATCTCAACAAGTTTACAGATGCACATCATCTACAAAGTTACATGTTGATAAACTTTTCAGTCTAATTTTCAAAAGCAGTGATTTAAAACAGCAAGTGTGACCACCAGAACTGCAACTTTACCTACCTCTGTACACATCGTTCAGTCTTGGAATCCAAATACATTCCAGAGGGACAAGCACAGCCTTCAACACAATCACTGCTGCATGCCTCTGGCACAGACAGTGCTTGGCAGGTTCTGCCACAGTTAGATACACAAGTACTGTACTCCTTTGTATCTTCACATGAAAGAGCTATCCAAATGAAACAGATCTCTCAAATTACCATGCAAGAGACTGAAGTACCTCCCAATACTTTTCTGATAAACATCTCTGTTCTTTCATTTCCAATCACGTTAAATTCCACTAAAATTGTTATTTTGGCACTACGTGGTGTAAACTACACAGATGTAAATCCACTGTAATAACAAGTGCAATGAGTCTGTGCAGTTAATCCAGATTTACACCGGGAAAACTGAATAGCTGAAGCCTTTTTGCCTCTAACTCTGCAAATGTTTGGCTCTTGTGCATGGGCTTTTGGAAATATCCAGCATCTTAAAGAAAGCATTAAAAGTCACAAATCAAATGTGTGCATTTTGCAGGTGTTGCACAATACCATCTTAAGTTTTCTTTCATATATACATGTGTCTGCTATAAAGCTCTACTAAAATAAGTCTGAAGTTCTTGAAATACTAAAAGATTCGTATATTTTAAACTCTACAAGCATTTTAAATGTATTACAAGAAAAATATACTTGCTTCAAAAAAGCAAAATAAAATCAAATGGCTCGAATGACTCATTCAGTCATAATGGACACTGCCATTCATTACAAAATGAAGGCAAGCAAGCCAGTTTTTTCACATATACATACACATACTCCACCTTCAGATACTTAAGGGACCAACTAAATCCTCTTTACGATGCATAACAACATGGGTAATTACGTGATGTGATGAAAACTACTAGATGTTAGATTCTTGAATATTCCTTAGAAAAGATTTTCAGCATTTTTAATAGAGCCGAGCCTAACGAAACATCAGGGTTGCCAGTTCTGTGTTGGGTTTCCAATTCTGTAATTTTTTTTAAAATGTATGCAAGGGCACTACATGTCCTATCAGTATCTTTTGCATAACTAGAAATGTATATAATCTAAAGAATTTAATACTTGTGAGGCTTTGTAGAGCAGATAATGGATGTCACCTTTGGCTATTATATACTATATTCTTCTACTCATTTTAAATGAAATGTCAACAATGCAATTCTCAACACTTACTTCAGCACTCTCTATTACAGTGTCACAGAGTAAGAACATAAGCTAAGAAAGATTGTCAGACTGCAGAAGTCGACAGCAATCCACCTACAACTGCTAAATACATCAACATTTTTCACTTCATAAATTTAAAAAAATTGGATAGGATCTACAACAAAAAGAACAAATCTATTTACGCAGCTCACAAACAATATCTACATGGTATGAGATGCAATGCCATGTAAGAGATATAGACATATTTTTAATTCTGTATACACTAGGAGCCCTCAAACTACTTAAAAAAAATATTTGCAGTGTTTCATAAGTTAAATATCTAGAGAAAGTAAACTACTATAAAGCAACAATCATCTAAGAGCACTGGTAATAATTCTGCCTTGACAAAAAAAGCACCTTGTCCTGTGTGCCAAAGATAATAATAGACCTAATCCTCTTCTCATTTAAAAGGTTATACATCGTAATTTAATTTTATTTTCTGGATGATATTCTAAAGTCCCCAAACAGTAACTATTTAAGACTAGAAGCAAAACGAAACTTACCACATTCCGTGACAACTCCTCTGAAATCTATTACAACTCCGAATCTTCGGCAGTGATGAGCGTAATGGGCCAGAGCAGAGCAAAAACAAGTCTCTCCACATTTGCAAGTGTCTCTTCTGCACTGCTCAAAATAGGGAACAGGACTCAAATAGGGGTAGCATGGAGCAAAAAGATCTTTCGTAAGGATGCTACAAGCTTCCGCTGCATAAGAGGCTACACAAATAACAGATTAAACACGGTTTCAGTGAGGGAGTTTAAAAAGACTTGAAATAAAGTGTCCTCTATACAGTGCAACTGATCATGGTTATACACTATTGCCACATAAATCTTTTTATCTTTATATCTATAAAACTGTACAATAGGACAAAAAACTGTTCACGGTTTTGAACTTGTTCCTGGTGAGATTTTAAGGTACTCAGAAACTTTACGATGTGCCTACAGTCAGTCTCCTACCTTTAAAACTACTCATGGAGGTGAGTTAGGCAACAGATGCTATAAACCACCCAGTGTCTTTAATACTTTAATAAACACACATTACATGTGCTATGTATCTAGTTTAAGTCATTCTCACTAAACACTTAAACAGGTCACTGTTTTAAAGAATAAGTATTGCCAATTGTTTCAGTTGCATAAGGCTCCAACTGCAACCAGAGCTCCTCATTTGTCACGCAGCAGAAAAAGAGCATTAAGAAGCTCCAAATACATCACTCACCCGAATGTCTTAATTCTGATTGCATTAAATAGTTGTGCAATAGTGGTCAAAAAAAATAACATGCTATATTAGCATACCCAGAAAGATATACATTTCTCACCAAAAAAAATATTGTGTATAAAGTAAGACTTCAGAACTCCTTTTACAGAATTTCTGACTTCTTGTACAGGCCACCTCTTTCTACATTCATGTCCGAACCCATTACAAAGAATGCAGCTTCTTAGTACTGCACATTGTATAAATACTCTAAAGACACACAATGTTGTAGCAAGAGACATGATGATTCTCTACACGATTGTAAAGACAGAGGTAAAATACTGAGATTTTGCCTGTAACTTCTGCAGTGCTAGAGTCCAAGACAAGAAGTGGTAGGAACTTTGAAACGGATATAAATGATGATCTACGAAGTTCGTCATGATTATAGGATGACTTAGTGACCATCTGTGGTCCTCATGGCATCAGTCACTGTCATATTTCCCCAACCTTTAGCTGAATCTACAGACTGTCAGTGCATAAGCATCTCATTGTCTTCAGCAGTAGACAACTAAAGCAAGTATTTAATTTTTTCAGTGATTTTAAAATGAATGTTGCAATAGTTTTGAGTCTCAATCTTAACTAGCAGCTTCACTAACACAGTGATCCCCTGCATATTCATTTAACCACGGTTGGATTTTCAGAGAGTTGAGACCGCACACGTGTGCAGAATGTCACAGACCCTGGATTTCACAGCCAGGATGCACTAAAGGGTGCTTCCTTTGCTTTAATGAGGTGCTACAGTGTGAGCCACACTCCCAGGACCACCCCTCCAGGCCTCCAGAGTGCGTGGCTACAGGCGGGGAGTAGTTGAATATTCGTGGGTTTGGGATCTTCACAGATCTCATAACTCGCGGGCCCTGCCCAGACCCGACCCCCAGCGAACTCCAGGGGATCACTGTATTAGACATACTACCAAACTTTAACGCATGTCTAGCTTGATGATATAGTGTAACTGCAAAACAGAAATAAAAAGGGGTTATTTTCAAGTGCCTCTGCAAGTATTCCAAAATCCTTAAACAATGCGCAACTCGATTTCTTGGGAGACCAAACTCGGCAAATGCTACCTGTAAGCATTAATTATTTCAGTGGGTAGGACTGGATACTACTTTACCTGATCCAACCAGGAAAATGAGCAGAGACATACTAAGTAGAAGGTAATTTCTCAGTAACAATTGACTTTCACTGCCCACCTGCTTGCAGATGAATATCACACGGATCCATTTGTGAACTATCATGAACAAAAATGCACACTGATGAAGTCTTCCACGTGTTTCCAAACAGCTCTGGAGTGCTTTCAGTTACGCCAACTGGAGACCTTTTACAAAAGACAAGTCAATCAGAAAAGACACAGTGAATTAACAGAATGGTGTCAGTTCTACCATCCCGATTCAAGCTCTCCTCCACTGTTCCATATTCTCATCCTATAAAGCACTGTCAGCTTAAGTTTCAGGACTCTTCTCTTTACTTTCAGGGAAAGGACCAGAAACAAAAGAGAAGACATGAACAAGAGCCATTAAATACTTTTAGAAGAAGGAGAGATAAAAATAGACCAGGTTCCATTTTTATGAAAAAGGAGGAAGCACCACTGTCCCAAAAGCCTGCACACTTATTCATACTGTTGCTCCCTCCCTAAAATCTGATTCATATTTCTCTCCTCTACCTATATTTTCCTTTCTGTTGCTGGGTAGCTAATTTCACAGGTTCTTTATTCCCTGTGAGAAAGAGGAAGGGAAGGAAATCCAAGCACCCAGAAATACAACTACAAAAGCAATTGAATAGATATCCATGAGGCCCAGTTAATTAGAGAGCAAATAGAAGCTGAATGATAAAGACTGTGATCAAAATAAATAAGGCACAATATTACTGTACAGGGAAAATTATCAAAAGTGTGCATTTAAATATAGGGTGCTAGTGTTTAAGGAAAAGATTGCATTAGGCACACAATCTCTAGCATTGCTACTGGTAAAGTACCTGGCAGCAGAGGTACTGCAAAAGACAACAACTGTCTATGGCAAGCCTCCTAAATCTGGTGTGGATCAAGTTTTTTTGTTTACGTGACAAGATGCTTATACACCATAGTCTGTCTCATGTCTCAGCACAATTAATAAGTTGCCAAGTTTAAGGACTTTTTTCACAAACCAGCTACTGAACAACTTCACATTCACATGAGAAAAATCAGAAGACTATATTCAAAAATACACTACAAAACTACTTGTTAAAACGAAATATTTTAAGAAGTTTTACATAAATAATATTACTTTATTGAGATCCTGTCAGTATAGGTCCTAGTTATTTTATAAATAATATTCTGATAATACTTTTTAATCTGTAAGATAGAATTTGTTCAAAATTCCACTAACATATTTGTGTATGTGTGTTTTCAAATGTGAACTATAAAAGAGTTCAACTGTGAACTATAAAAGAGGCTGCTATGACCACCTTTCACTGCATCACAACCAAGAGAAGCTCAGACAACAACCCTGTTGCTGGCCTGCAGGCACTGAACAATGGAGGCTCTGTCAGAGATAGCACATTAGAACTTGCAGCAAAAAATAGGAGCTGGAAAGAGGGAAACAACCTTCTTTACATAGACCAATTAATATTTCGGACGAAATCTTTCAGATAAAATAGCTCTTGTGCATAATATATATTTCATTATACATTCATATTAAAAGCAGTTAAGCAAAAACTGGCGTGCTATTCTACAGCTGAAGCTACAGATTTTCTCATAGTACACTAAAACCTATCTTGCCCACTAAGACAAAAATTCAAAGTAGATTATTCTTAGTACATATCTATCTATTCAGCTTCAGTACACACTTGATCTAGCACTCTAACTGTAGACATTCATATACTGGCAAATAGAAATCTTGCAGCTATTCATACAAAAAGTCATCCTCTGTGTTTCCATTGAAGGTTCCACAAAGGCCCACGGTATCATCTTTCCACCGTTCATCCACTTGAAGGTAAAGCCTCAGTCCTTCTCTGTCATAGAGTATCTGTAATCCAATGTGTGTCTTTACTTGCAGAAATACAGAGGAGAGTTTCCGTATTTCAAATAATTCTGGTGAGTAAAAACAGAGATTGTTGAAAGGCAGCTTTTTAAATTACATCTGTAATTTACATTTTGTTTCTTGTCATTTCAGTTGTTTTGATATATAAGATTCTTACATAAGTTTCATTTTTACCTATTAAGGCCCAATTTTTCCCTAATCATTGGTTTCTCATGAACAATAATACAGATTTTAACTTTTAAGATGAAAACAAGAAACCTGTGAGTCACCACATTTTTTTAAAGTGCATCCAGTATTCACTGAAACACTAATAAACTAAATGAAAACATTTTAAAGATGGAAACATTGCAGACCACTTCTTGTATATAAACTCATCCTAACACCAGGACCATGGCTCCTATGTTAAAGCCTTTTTTTTTCTTTTTTTTTTTTGTGACATTCACAAAGAGGCATGGTCTTGCAAAAATCAAATGTACTAATGATTTGCATAAGCTCTCATTAAAGCTAACATGAAATCTCACAGAGTGCAGTCACATATCTGTATTTAGAATACCAGATACCTTCAAGAGGAAGGAGATTTAAAAACACAAGGCAAAAAAAAAAAAAATAAAAAATCTGTAGCTTATCTGTAGGAGGTAAGAGGGCTCCTTCCATTTACACTTACTCAAATTTCTTGTAAAAAAAGGAAAAATAATTACCCCTCAGAAAAGAGCTATTCAACCTTGCAAGTGTGAGGGGTGGCTATGTTGGACTTGTTAGAACACAATCTTAACCTTAGAGTCATTTTCCTAATTCACTTCATGTACAACCCCACTTATTGATGCAAAAGGTACGCCCACAGTTAATTTGTGAAACACTCAAACAAATTACTAAAGTTGATACTGAAATATGCCATTCAATTGCACTATGATAGCAATACTGACCATATCCAAATATACACAATTGTACAGTTATTAAAATACTGTCTTGGTGTTTGATAAGAGTTATACGCTTATATATCATTCCTTACCATCTGCGTAAGGTAGGTTAATTTTGTATTGGTCATATATCAAAACATCTCCTGAATGAGTCAGAGTCACTTGCCTCTTGGGGTCCTGCTTAAGAATAAGGCTGACTGATTGGATACATGATCCATCCTGGTTCTACAAGAAAGAGCAAACCAACAAGTAAAGCTACACTTAGTGGGATGGAAAATTTTAAGTCATACCTTCCTTCTTAGCAGAGTGCACTTGTAAAACAAAGCTTTACAGCTAAGTAAGAAAACTTAGTATTTTGAATTATTTCCCATATATGTTTAATAATAATTCTAACCTGCTATAGAAATACAGTGCAAAAGTGGGATTTGTAAAGAGAAATTGAAACAATTCTCACATAGCTTAGTACCAAGACACCTGCAAATCAAACTCCCTGATTAAAAACTCACTGAGCCTGAGTTAACTCTCACAAACAAGGCCACATTATCTATAGAGCAGTGCACTGAAATCCAAATTTGTACTTTAAAATGTTATATCTGATATACCTACCCAGCTTCTTTTAAAGCATATTTAATATACAAAATTCTTTTGAAGGCAAACGATAATGAAAGACAAGTGTCTTGCAAACCACTACTTAAAACTGCATGTAAGTTCATTATTTCTGAATGGAGTTTGGCGGTCAGTTAATAACCTCTCTGAATGAATATTGATGAAAGAAAGGCAGCGTTGTGGTACCATACAATTTCACAATATCCAACTTGCCAGCTTGTTTATTGTTACTGCCATTGCTTATTCTCATTTGCATTTCACTTCTTTAAGTCAAAATGTCACATACACATAACATGAGAAGGCACACTGCATTGCAGTCCACATGAAAGATACTCAAACCACCCCCCCCACCCTAAATTACTCTTATCTAGTGTTTCTATATCCACCCTCTTCAGTGGAACTTAATTATCAGTGGCACCAAAAGCAGCTAATTGACTGAAATTCTAAACAAACAAACAAAAATATTTAGAATCACATGCTGAAACTTCACAACATGCCCTACAGAAGGAAATTTCATGAACAACTTGAAGAGTTGAATTCAAGTTAACCACTTTCAGCAAAACACAAGTCACCTGTCTTTTACTTTTTCTCTGTTTGTTAGGCTGGGTTAGGGTTTTTTCCATTCAATCAAGCACTGAAACTGAGGAGTACCTCAGTGAAGTTCCAAACCACTTAACTGTTACTATAGTCATCTTCAGCTACACACCACACCACACCGATGAAAAGCAGCCCAAGTGGAAGGGCTACTGGATACTGAATGCTCGCAACAGGCCACAGTAATAAATACACTTCTACTAAATAACATGAAAACAAGTCAGAGAGAGGATTAACACCAGTAAATTGCAATTAAAGTTTCCAGGCCAGGACTCCCACTTCACAGTTTTCAATGCCAAAATGGAAATCCCTGTTAAAGCATGTTTATTAATCACAGCAGATTAACAGATATTTTTTTAACAGACCTAATTTGATCAGTTAATTTTTTAAAAAGAAAAATGTTCTATCAGAAAAAAGCCAGCATGGAGGTGATCAAGAGCTGACTTGAGTTTTACCATGTCAACATTGTGTTTCTTGCTACATGCTGAAAGATATCAGAATCCCAGTCCACATGCTAGTTTCTTGTTGCTCTAGGAAGAAATTTGGTTTCTGCCACTCCTGCTACACTCAAGTCTCTTTACTGTAGCTTCTGAGATATCAGCTAATTTACACTGGCTTGGTGTAGCTGGATAAAGGTAAGAGACTGACCATTCCCTGCCATCTACAGAAGAAATGGGGAAGCACCGAACTGCTGTTTCTTCTGCTCAGCATTCTTCATTACAAGGCTTTGTAACCATTTCCCAGGCATTCAAGAACAATGACAAAAACTTGGTCTGGTCACTTATGTCACACTATTTGTTCATCTCAATTATGCATCTTCAATATCTCAGTGTCAATATCTCTTATCAACACAGTTTCTAGCACAAACCCAAAACAGTCTTATATACAAGAACATATACAGACATGTCTGAAATCACTTGGTCAAAGAGCACTCCAGGTCTCACTGCAGAAAATTTCAGTGATTGGATCTGGAACTGTGCTGAAGTCCAGGAACGTCCAGCAAAGGCGTGGGAGGTTGCACTGTCCAGTCCCACTGCCCTCAACGAAGGCATAATTAATGATAATACAGCGACATTTTAAGACTTAACTGCTGAAAGAGGTACCAAAAACGATACAGTTAAAATGACCTTTGGACAGTGCACAAACAACAACAGTGAATAGCACCATTGATACAGCAAAAAGATTGGGATGCTCAGTTCAAAGACTTACACACTTAGCTCTCTGTGACTTTCACTGGGACTTACCTAATACAGAGCAGACATTGCCCTGCTTGTTGAAAGCCATTAATAAAGATGCAAGGAACTCTGAACACTACCATGTGGATTTCACAGATGCTGAACTAGCACAGCAGATCATCTGTCAGCTCTTCAACCACCTTGGACACAAGCACACACAGTGCTGTCTAATGATTAAAACCACATGCAGAATTTCCCTGTCTCTGCAGAATAATCCAACAGTGAACTCTCACCAGCAGTTGAAATTATTACACAAGAAATTAAAATAGCAAATTATAAAAATAATTAGAGATATTTCATCAGGTCAACCAGCACTCCTGGACTGACAGCAAAGACAGACATCTGTCTCCAGAGGTTACGCCTTTGTAGCTTATCTCTCTGTCTTGCCTCTTTACTAAGAAATTCGGCTTCTGTGCACTTTGTTCCTCAATAATGGCTATAATTTCATGATACTGCTGGCCTTTTAAGAAGCTGAAAATAAAAGAATGGCAGGCAACACACATAGCAGATCAAAGAAAATAACCCTTCACAGTATATACATTAGTCCATAGTATAACAGAAGCTTTATTATTCCTTCATGCTGAAACTGAAGGAGAAATCCTGCCTGACAATTGTTCTCTGTTTCAATGAACTGTTTCTTTCACAGTACTGCCCCTGCCAGTTTTTGGCAGGTGTTTTCACAGGAATGGCCATTTCTCTCACTAGACACTTGAAAAAAAAAAAAAAATCTATATTCAGAAGACCTTCTCATCATACAAGCTAGAAAGCCAGCAATGTTGTCATCTGAAACTCAGACAAGATTAAGTCGTGCTGATCTCTTGACTGACTCTCCTTCCAAAAAGTGCTTAAACAAAATTTCACATCGTTTTGAAATAACTTGTTGCTTGATGACTGCTTATATCACCAGCTCTAAGGCTCCGGATGACTGGATTCTTTGTGATTCAGAAAGCTAAAATGTACCCAGGTATTTTCTTTCCACATTTTTTAATCTGCTTGAATGGGAATGATAAGGCTTTTTTAAAGAACTACATAAAATCTCAAACCATCAAGAAATATGAGATTCCACATTACAAATATTTTAGCTTCCCACTTCAATTCATTCATTTTCATAAACACAAAAAAAGATAATATTTGGTACCAGGGGAACTGAAGAGCAGCTCTTCTGCCAAGTGGTACCAGCTAATTGACAACTAGACACTTGAATAGCCTTACTGAAGCCCTGCATTCTTGCCTTATACTACACAAACTGTTCTCACTACACTCTTACCACTTGTACACCAATAATTAGAAGCACAGATCTCTGGAACACAATCCTCTAATCATCCACCTGACTGCTAACACCCAGAATGCTTCACTCAGATCTCTGTAAAGGTCTATACCTACAAGGGACTGATCAGCTTACCTTGGTAAAAGCTAGGTGAAGTATGAAGCCCAAAGCGTAGTAAAAGCCAAGAGACCAAGTTTTTTTGTTTATATGACAAGATGCTTATACACCATAGTCTGTGCCATGTCTCAGCACAATTCATGTCTCTAGGATTTTTCCAATGATACAGTACATCTATACCACCACCTCTCAAACTTGTTGGACTCCACAAAATTTTGACACTGACTGGATAGATTTGTGCCTATGTTCAATGCCTATGATTTGTTTCAGAGCTATTTTTTTAAATTTTTTTTCTTCTAGATGATAGTAACTTAATCAGCTCCTCTGGATTCTGAGGTTAGCATAGAATGATGGCAACTAAACTTACTAAACTAAAAACAAGCAGAGTCAAACATGCACTTGAAGCGGGGAACCGTAACAAAAACCAAATATATTGTACCTTAAAACAGTCTCAAATTTTCTACAAACAGGAAATACTAGCAGGATCACCAGATTCCTCCCGTTCCAAAGAATAATGCACACGGGGGTTAAAGCCTGGAAGTCTTTTTAGTGTGCACGTCAGTGCCAAGATCTCATTTCACAGTTCCCACTGTAACACTTCTACCTCAAATAGCCAGAGGCTAATGAAGCATTATAAAGCAGTTGCACGTATTTGCAATCTAGGAATCCCCTTTTTCAACAGTGGTAACTTCTAAGCCCTGACACATACCTCACCTGATGGCCTTATACAGGTCACCTAGGAAGCATAGAAGACACATTTACTTGAGGATTACCTAGAGGTAAAACACATTTGGTCTCTATCCAGTTAGGCTATTTTTCTTACCTCTGAACTTTTGTGAGGGGATTCCCTGCACTCAGTCTCCTATGTCTTACTTGGATTGCAAGTAAATTATCTCTATTAGAAAAAACCAGTCACTGCCATTTCAATAAGACTCGCTTCTGCTTAAATGTGTTTTCTGTCATAGAGAGAACATAAGTTTTAGTGCAGAAACACAAAATAACTACTGAAATGTGCCTTTAGAAAGTGTAGTATGACATGAAACAATATGGGCCTAACATATAGTAGATGGCCTAGAACTACAGTAGTTATATTTAAAGCTATATATGCTTCAAATACCAGTAAGTTTCTTCTAATTAAAAATCACTACAGAAGACCATTGGAAACAGAACATGAATCTGGCCAAACTACAAAATCTTCCTTCTACTGCAAGTCCAGGAGCTAGGTAAGTAGGCATCCACAGCAACATCATGACCTTAATATAAATATGTGCCAAATTCTCCTCTTACATGCACATGTAGAAATCAACCAGTGAGAAAAGCCTGATTCCAGAAAACAGCTCAACTCTGTTAACTATGCTTCCCATACCATCTATGTTTAAAAACAGTTGTAATTTCCTCAAAAATTTAAATATGTATTATCAAGACTGTAATAAAAAATGTAGTCAGAAATCAGTATTTTACACATGGTTTTATAATACATCCACAGGAATTCACATCCACAACAAAGAAAAGAGAATAGGTCTTGGATATATAAAGCAAAGCAAACATTTGGAAACTTGTATGTACAGTATCAGAAATTTTAAAATATAAAGAAGGAGCACCCTTAGTATTATCTTTAGTAGCACCCTTAGAATCAGTTACATACCCAGACCTGCATGTTTGATTCAAAACAACTGTAAAGAGTACTAACCTTACAACAGTAACACAGATGCATTTATATAACCAACTCAGAGAGATGCCCAAAAAGCTATTCAAATGTTTTCCTATCAATGTAAGAAAAAATTAATTTCAAGCTGCAAGAACAAAGAAGGAAAAATCTATATTCAAGGTATAAATGTCATTTTTCCTTCAAGCTATAATAAGTAGTAGGTGTACTTTGTGCTGGCTGAAAATTCAAAAAGATGTACTCAGAACACTCAAGAAAAGAAGTCATCCTCCAGGGTGTGCTGCATGAATCCCCACATGCTATTCAGTAACCTCAGCCAACAAGAAATCAGAACACTAGCATAATCTTTCCTACTTATTGCAAGCAAACATGAGAACTTATGTACAGACTTCCTCTGTATGGTTGCTGTTTAACTACTTGGTCATTCCTAAAAGTTGTTTATACTAATTATCATATTTTTTAACACTTTTGCCGCCCAAATAATAGATCCTTCAAACACAGAAAGTTGTAAGCCTTACCTGTCCACAAGGAGCATTTTGCAAGGATATGGTAAACGCTCCAGATGTACGGCTCTTTGCTAGAATATACTGGCAGGTAGCTTGGAAAGTGTATTTGCGCCCATCAAAGGTCATAAAATGAGTATCTCCTGAAACCGAGCATTCAGCTAACAACACAACAAATAACGTATTTCAGTATGTAGTGAAGACACTGTACACTCTCAACAGTTACTGCTGTTGTAGAGTTCATAGATTCTGAGACATTGCATAAGTTATAAAATTGTATTAATATTACAACGAGGTACTTTGAACACTGTTAAGAACTGAGCCTTCTCCTTACTTTTGTTATGGAGTTTCTACCTGATACCAGGCCTGCGTATGTAAACTGCTCTTCCCCCAGAAGAAAGCAATGATGTGTGTGAGCCTTACATTATGGGTATTTAAGTCCTGGCTCTTAAAACTCATTTTCAGAAACATTAAGCACCTCTACAGTTAACTCATAAGTCAGAAATACTGAGTGAAAGAAATCATAAACTTGTCATAATTATGTAAAGGGAAGATTGCAGTAGGAAATTCGGTTGAAGGTGATGAATAACCAGTGACATCTACCAGAGATGTGATTCTTAGGCAGATGCTTTACTGCACTAAGTTGAAAGGCAGATGCCTGCTATTTAGACCATTTTAATATTTAATCTATTGATGTGTAGATGCATTCATGTGTCAATAGAAATAAAATGTAAATTATGTGAGGAAATCATATTAAGATCTAAAAGTAGTATTTTGCCTGAAGTACGAATTCAGTTATCAAACATTTAAGTATTCGAGACTCTCACATACCCGGACACGTAAGATTTGTACAAATCCACTTTCCTCCAATGCAGGTGCTGAAATCAAAACAAAAAGGTTTCACATTTTTATTTTGGCTGTGCCTCAGTTGTTCTTCCTGGATTCCTTCTCTATGAAACGTGCATCACATCTTGAATCTCACAAAAGGGTACAGAGTTACCACAGTCATTAGAATGCCTGGAAGCTGTGGCAAGAACTTGTCACAAGGACACATTCAAGTGAAATTTCATCCATGCATCCAGTAACGCTTTCTTTTCAGCTCTTTAATAACAATTATAAAAGTTACAGATCAATAAAATTGAGAAGAATAAATACAAGCAATTTCAATCTTATGACTTCTTAAAACAGAATTGTTACGAAAAAAAAAGATGTTGCATATCTNTGAATTATATTAAATAAATCATGTGACATGGATGAAAGCACTAAATGGCTTGAGATACACTAAACATAGTATGACTAACAAAAATTTAATACTGAGTGAGAGGCAAAGGAAATTACACACATACACAAAAAAACCACTCAAAACCAAATACACAAGCCACGCTTCTTTGAGCGCCTTTGGCTTACTTTCAGATGTGTTCTTTTTTAACACATCTTGGCCTGTTTTGAGATACTCTTTGGTCCTTATTTTATTGAACTGTTTTTTTGCTTTAGCGGATTTTGGGGGGTTTCTTAATTATTTTATTATTAGAGAGCCTGAAGCTAAGATGTTTTACAAACCTATAAAAGGTAAAACAAAGATAACTAAATTTATAAAGAATCAGGATACATAAATGGCATGACTTGAAGATCCAGGGTATAAGTCTCTGTGCCCCCTTTTAGATTGATTTATGTACCCAAGGGAAGCCAATAACTAGAGGAAATCTGGACACCAACATCTATTTTCATGATGAGGGTAAAGTTTTGCTATAGGCCACAGCAGTGAATACTTCACTTGCCAGAACCATACAACAACGTAAGAATTTCAGTATCAAAACTTGTCTCTGGCCACGTGAATGAGTTTTACTTCTAAACACCCTAAAATTGCAGGCAGTCTTCAGGAAAACAAACAACTCAAAGACCCAACCCACCAAAATAATCCTGCCTCCCCCCCTAGAAAAAAACCCAAGCAGCCACCACCACAATCAAGAGGATGTCTGCCCTGTAGCAACAGGGAAAGACATTTTTTACTCAAATTGTGAAGCCCTACAGCTAGAACATGGATCTCTGCTGAAACTTACTCCTACTCATTAGAGGGAGGAAAAGGCTCTTGTCAGTTAGGAAAACAAGGTCATTCATCCACACTCCATTTATAAGGAACTCCTGAGAATGCTTTAATCATCATCAGGTCATATAGACACATCAACTTGGGGAATGAGAAACTCAACGTGATATGGAATCAAATAATAAGCATTTGAGAAGCACAACTTACCATCTGGACAGTAGCATCCATCGACACAGGGAAGCTCACTGTCAATGCACTGTGACTGATGACATGAAATAGGGCAACAGTTGATGCATTCATTATAGGTCAGGGGTTCAGCACAAGTAATGACTGAAAAAGAGAAACAGGTAGAGAAGAGGTACTGTGGTAATGCCTCAGGGCTTAAATAGATTGCACGTTTCTTTCAGGTATTTACTTTTTGGCAGGTCAATTTAGTATCTGTTGTGTAGAACAATGGCTTTTACAATACACGCATACAGAGAATTAATACATATTTATACATACTCACATTCTGTCCATTAAAGGTGCATATTACGCCAAGGGAGATCTGGAAACTTCCCCAAAGTAGAGCTATTTAAATACTCAGACCATCACAGTAAGTGGTCAGAATAGACATTAACAGAGATTTTTCGCCCTGTGTTCCAGACAGGTGCAGAAATTACATGACCTCTTTCAAATTCATTTTATGTGACTTGCAAGATGTAGATTTATACAAGCATAATTTTAAATTATTTTTAACTCCCATGACATACATTTTAGATATCAGAAAGCCATGAAGACTTTGTCAATATTTGAAAGAGTAGCTCTATGAAAATAAAAATTATTAATCATCTTAAAGAATCTATGATTTAGTAAAAAAGCTCTTAAATCACATTGTAATAAGTTTAGTGCTTTCAATACATAGCATTTTTGTGTCCTTGAAGTGCCTTTCATTTACTCAATAGTTTAATAACTATACGAAGTAAAAAGAAATAGGAGGAAAGACAAATTAAAACTATGAAGAGCATCCTTTAAAAAATACAATTACTAAGCAATATTTCTAAGTACAAAAGCACCTACATACCACACTGCTGAAAGTGGACACGCCATCCATGAAGTGGCTTTCCTGCCTGGGCACAGGCTCTGGCATATTCAGTGAGTGCTCGACACCAAGTTGCATTATCAACTGCTGACCTTACACAAATGAAAATTGACATATTATTATCTACCTACGTTCAAACACAGAATCATAACCCCATGAATGCTCCTGCACTGCATATGACCATGTTGTTTCAATCTACTTTAAAATTGTTCTAAAGTGCTGTGCGGCTGGGCTAGGTTAAAAGTCTTTAATGGATAAGCCGTTCGGCCACATAAAGAGAGGTCACCAATATAAACATCAATATAGTTGAGTCCTGACAATAATTTCCTAAATGAATCCATAAAAGACAGAGATACAGCAGTAAAACCAGACTTGAATAAAGGCATGAACTTTTACAAAAGGGATAACAACATGCAGAAAACTCACAAGAAAGTTTAAGATTTCCACCAGTGAGTCACCATGGTATGAGGAATGGAAATTATCTTCTGTCCTGCCCATTTATTTAACTAGTCAAAACTGCTTTGAGGAGGAGCATAGCAGGTTGTGAGATGGTAGCATAAATCCAAATATGTAGTAATCAAATTCCTCTTTTCAATTGATTACCATATGGCTTGCAGGTGCCAAACTGACCTTTTCACTATTACTTTTCATTACAGTAATACTATACTAATACCAAGGTCATTGCACACTCAGAATCAAAACAAATGCCATATTCATTGGAGATACTTTCATAATTTCTTAGTGTATCTGGGCATGACTTTGGTCACTCTTATACCAAAGAAGACAGGAACAACTCCACAGTACTCCACAGCAGTAAAACTACAACAAGTGAGAAAAGGCAGGATAATAAAATAACGTTAACTAAAAGAAAATATGCAGAAAAAAGACACAAATCAGTTTTGTTAACATTTACAATTCATGTTCATGATACAAGTACAATGCTTTTTTTATAATAGCTTTGATGTTACCCAAAAACATTCACTTACATGCAAAGATCATTTGTGCAGCTTGCCATAAAAGAAAGAGGACTCACATATTCATGACACCATTTAAATGGGGGATGTAACAGTATATTACACAGTGTGTATGCCCTCTGAAATGAAAGAGACAGGTTGTGAAGAGAAAGTTTTCAAAAATAAAGGTAAGCAGAACAGAATGGAATACTAACAAAAATCAGAACAGACTGTCTGACTAGGAATCATTTTTCCTTCATCAACTACAAGCAGTATCTAGCTGTCTAAGTCAGAATATATGTAACGTGGAATCTTTTATCCAAGGTCATACCAGTCATAGTAAAACACATGCCCTTCCCCAAGAAAGGTACAAATAAGTCTGCAACTAAGCTAAAACGACCCAAAAATGTCTTCATTTTAATTAAACAACACAGCAAAAGGGAATAGAAATAGACCACGCCTGTCATCAGCTTCTGTTTCAAAGCATTTAATTTAACCTTTATATGCTGAACAGACTACTTAGAAGGGAAAAATTACTTCTATGTTATGAACAAAAGTATCAAGAATTCATTTTTCAGCACTGGCAAATTAACTGTGCTCTCATTCTTGTTTCACTTCTCTGATTCTTTTTGTCTCTCCTAAGGGAAGGAGTCGAAACTAGTCCAAAGACAGGCTTATTTTACAAATTTTCACTCATTTATCTTCATATTCAAACACTTCCAATGACTGCTATGCAAACGATTTATTTGAAAAGATCATGAAATAAACACAAAAGAAAAGCGGGGTGGGGGTGATGAGAGGACAAGGGAAGATCTGCTTCACCAACCATTTTATTTCATGTCTCTGAAGGAGAGCTGTGAATATTTCCAGTCTCTTTCAGAGCGTTAAGTCAAATCCTTGCTCTAATTAAAATCACTAACTACTATAATACATAATACTTCTGTGTTGACCCAAACCTGTAGAGATTCATGGCTTTGTGTCAGGCACGGTGGTTCATTGAGAAGAGATTTATCCCAGTTGGGTGTTCCTTGTGGAGGATTTTCCTGCCAACTCTCTACAAACTCTGTTACATCGTCTGTCAGTTTTCCTAAAAAAGACACACACATTCACACAATGACCTGGAGGAAAAACAGCATTTCCTCAGGATTTCCCAAGGAAACATCTCAATAATCAAAACACACCAAAAAGAGAACTCCAAACCCTTCCTACTACTAAATGAATAATGAATTAGCTAAAATCAATCTTGCACTTTCAAGAAGCAAAAAGTACTCTTAAAAGGACCTACAGAACAGGCTTTAGAAAGCCAGAAGGCAGTTTACTCAGGCAATTTGGCAAGGAAGAGTTCTGAGGGAGGAGAACCATCCCTGATGCAGTCCATCAATTGGCTAAAGGAAAGAAAATCTTTAATAAACTGTATATACATAGGTCTTTCCAGTCACTTTATACAAAACTCCCCACAGAGAGTCCCAGACTCAAGAAAGATGAGTTATTCCCCGACTCACTGCAACAACACAAAATGATTGTCTGCATTCATCAGGTAGGTGTGTGACTCTGTCACATAAGTAGAAATATACATGCTAGCGTGAAACTAGTCAATCCATCACTATCACCCATCATGGACAAGTGGTCACATGGATTGCTGCTTGGATTACCCAGTAATTCCTATCTTGCTATGTCTTCATGGCTACTGCTCCCCAGGCTACTGCTCCCCAGGACAAAGCTCATATGCAGTGTACTGACCTGTGCTACAAGCACAGTTTTATATGACTGAGATATTGAGGAAGCTGAGAGGACGGAAGAAAGTCTGTATAAGCAATTTGACATAGTCAGCAAAGGACTCAGTGGGTGTTTTAAGAGTGCAGGGCTGGTGCTTTCTGAAACTGAGTGGCATGCCTAAATAACAGGGGAACCACATCTACTCTGAGCTATGAAGTAGGACTCCACAGAAATATCCTAATGTTAAAGAGGAGGAGCAAACAGATAAGCAGCTCAAAGGAATGATTTCCAGAAGTTTTTATGGCCTAACTTGAGATAACTTCCAAGGGGTCTGACTTTTTCCGCCTTTTTTTTTTTCAGTTTTATATAGAGGTCCTCACTCAGTATTAACTGAAAGTCAATAAGCGTCTCAATTGATACTGAAGGATCATTGGTCAATTTTCCAAGTGTTAGCATAAATGAAATATCAGATCAAACAGGTTTTGACAGTTTTCATTGATGTGATTTACTAATACCCAATTTCCAATGGCAATATCTCAGGCTTCCATAGGCTGGAAAATTGCTAACAGGGCAGTGAACATTTAAAAATACATCTTACCTTTCAGGTCCCCGGAAACTGAAACACAAATACCCTTGTAGGTAATTGAGTTTTTAGTATCTTCCTCCCCAGAGCCCCATCTGTATTGTAACTGGTCATCTTCACTAACAATATTCTCTATAAGATTTATTTCCATATGATTTTTTTTCAAAAATTGCCCATCTTAAATTCAATTAGCATTGCAGTTAAGCAAAGCACCATTTTCACCAGAGGAAAAAAAAACCAACAAACATATTACTCAATGTGATTTATTTTAAATACTTACCAAAACTAGTTTCAAGGTCATCCTGCAGAACAGCATTATTGTTTCCACACAGTCCATGTGTTTTGCCCAGGTACTCTGGTGCCATTTTGATGTACACTGCAGATGTACCATCCCAAGCCAGTGTAAAAGCATACTGGTGCCTGACTAGGAAGTATCCAGCTAGTTTCTGGATGTGTAAATTTCCAATAATATAAGGTAATGGTACTCTAAAATGAAACACAATTAACAACCACATTCCTTTAGAAATTACAAACATTAAAAATAAATTACATACTTGCTGATATAACAACTTCCTCATACATCTGAAAAAACCTGAAGTAAATACTGACTATATTGCTTAATCAAATGAGGTTGCAAATAATATCAAAAATCAAAGTACAAGTGTCAATAGTCATACTTCTTAATTCTGAATCCCACTAAGTTAGGTATCACCTTCCACAGACACTATTCTGTAGATGGGGAGTAATTATTGCAGTTGTGATCCGAATACTTTTTCAAGCTATCAACAAATAAGTTTCCATCTTTGTTATCAAAATGGTACCATGACATTAATTCCAGTATAACTAGAGCATCAGAAACATGACTGCAATTACCCAAATCCTTTGTAGGTGACTTCACTGCTCATCTTGATCTGTTCATCTCCAGAAAAGAATAAACTAATGGACCTTTTGCAGGAATAAGGAGAAGAATGGCATTCAGGATCATTATTGACCTGCCAAATAAAATCACTAGTGTAAAAGCCAAGGTTTCAATAAAATTCTTTGTAATCTACATTACACAACCAATAACCCCAACCTTCAGCATGTGAACAAGTAGTTTGGTCCCACGGCACAGGCTTGAAAAGTATCAATTTTATTTCAGTGTTATGGAATACTCGTAGTCCACATTACGTATATTACAATTACATCTAGACTACACTCTAGAACCCCATATTATCAAGGTATTTTTAAACTCTTAATACTAATGCATTATTGCCATGTTCAGTAATAGTCAAAAGGAATGAAAAAGTACAGTTCCCCACCTGTATGGAAAAGCTCTGTCCATCTAATTCCGCATGTCTCACAAGGGCATATGTAGATTTCCCAGCAAAATAATAATAGAGTCCATCAAAAGTTTCAAAATTATATTGACCCCATGTTCTGCATATATGATCTCTTTCAGCACCTGTGTTATACACTAACAAAAGGAGAGTCACTTTAGATACAGCCTCGGTGGTTTTTTATTCATTCTCTGTTGATATGTGGGCAGTATATGTGGCATGCTATGAAATAGCATCACATAAAGGGAGGGAAAAAATCCTACAGCATGAAGGAATCTTTAGGCAGAGACCAGTTCTTGCTGCCGTTGGAATCAAGTACAATCCCAGAAATCCAGTTAGTATTCTTTTTTTACACACCTGTTTGGCACCTTGGTCCAGTTGCGTTAAATCGACTGCAGTTGCACAGCTCCCTGTAGACACATTCACCTCCATTAAAACATGTAAGTGAATCTGAGTGGAAAAAACCAAGACATATTAAAAATAAATTAAGGTAAATTTCTTTCTTAAGACACAGTTCTCTCACCCAGTGTAACTCCATGAATGCCAGGAGATGCTGACTTAGCATTAAAGGGTCTCAGAGACCCCAACAAGGCTGCGTAATGTGTTCCTTTTCCAAAGGAAACATACCGTGAAAGCTTCACCTCAAGACATACAGTCAGTTCAGTAAATCAATTACACACTTAGAGAAGCCAAATCAAAATGGCCGTGATACCTGTCAGTCTGACATGTTTTTAATCCCTTAAGTAATGAACAGAGAAAGTGAACAAGTACTGCACAACAAAAGGCACAGTGCCTATATCCTTACAGCAGCAATATCCTATGGGTAAATTCTGCCAGGATGAGAACATACTACCTTAGCAATACCAAAGTTCAGATCCCACCTGCATAGCTTTCACCTGCCTGCCCTCCTTCCATCTTGAAGCTTCTGGTTTGTCAACCACAAACACTTTCCATAAAGACACTTGCAATGACAGGTTTGGGCTTGGGGAACAGAAGTGCTGGTTTTCTTCAGTTTTTATTTTGCCCCAAAAGATCTCCACCAAATATGACAAAACAAGTTTTCACATCTAAGTAAAGATGTCCACAAGCAGGAATAAAGTTTCTTGCAGCTACATTTAAACTTTGTGATTAAGTCTTTTTAAACCATTGATCTACTCACATATTTTGTTAATACTGGTTCTTCTAAAGTTTGTTTAGGAAAAGACTTGAATTTTAATAATTGCCTGTTATGCAATCAGAGTAATTATTTTACTTCAGAACAAAAACTAAGATTGCATTTGTTGCAGACAAGTTGCTCAGAAGTAACTGTTTCAGGAAGAGACAAACTAAATACTCAGTCTTATTTTCCTTACCTTTTTTAATACATCATTCTTGAAAAATAATCATAGAATTGTTTGGGCTAGAAGAGACCTTCAAAATCACCTAGTTCCTGCCATGGGCAGGTAGACCTTGCACTACAGCAGGTCACTCAAAGCCTCATCCAATATGACCTTGAACATTTCCAGGGATAGTGCATCCACAACTCCTTTAGGCAACCTGTTCCAGCACATCATCACCCTCACAATAAAGAATTTCATCCAAATATCTAATTTAAACCTACTCTTACAATTTCAAGACCTTACCATTACCCCTTGAAAAATACTATAATTTTAGAGTGCAGAAGACTTAAAAATATTAGAGTGCACCATAATTTTTTTTAAAGAAGCTCACATCCATCTACTTTAGGTCATATGAGTTTACAAAATATTATCTTTGGTTACAAGTTTACAGAACTCTTACTAAGTTCTGCCAAAATATAGCAGGACAGTTTATTAGTGCATATATGGCTATTTCCATTTGCAATCACCTCATAAATAGTTATTTGAAGACTTTTAAAATCCTCAAAGGACTAATTTTGATACCTTTGTTTTCAACATGGACCCCAAAAATAAAAAAGAAAAACATCACTAAAAAAATGGAGACCATGCTAACAAGACAGGTAAACAAAATAAAAGGCAAGGCCCTTTCCCTACTGGCCCAACTATCCATCTCCCTTCCCTATCTGGCCAGCCCGAGATCAATTAAAAAAAAAAATGCAAGCAATCATGTAGAAAGGTCCCTACTTAATCGGACTGAGAAATCTCATTTACATACTCAGTGACCAATCTTGTCAATAACGCAAAAGCCTTATTCCTCTTGTCAAGACAGGCAGACATTGCTCTCTTTCATCTTGACTGTTGTGAGACTAGTGTAACCAGAGCTTCAATCTCTCTTTTTTGCTTCTCTAAGATTATGCGCTATTGCCTGTGCAGTTACAATGATGTGCAATTAAACTGCAAGTCATGTTCCTCTTAGCTGTAGAGGAAGTTAGCCCCCTTTTGATGTTTCAGGTTGAATGATTCCTCTTCTAAGCATAGCTCAGGTAACCGGCTTCAAACCATGTTCATTCAGATTGTGAACACAGCCAGCTGACTAGGGACCCTGAGCTGACCTGTCTTTTAGAGAGAAAGGAAGTCAAACACAAATGAGAAGTCACACAACTCAAAGATGAGCATTTTCTTCTTTACAAAGTTTTTTTCTATGTATGCAAGATTTTAAGAAAACATGATAATCAGAGCTTTTGTAGTTGTTTATATCCCTTTTTTCATCACCGTAAAGTATCCTTCCTTACACTGCATACAAGAGCCATGCATGCAACCGTTAGTTATCCCTCAACATGGAATGAGGAAAGCAGTATTGTTTCAGAAAACATTTAGTGCTCCTACTACTGTAAAGGGAGTGGTCTCCGCTAGTCAACCAACTCTTCTCAATTAACACAGAAATACTTCCTGGGTTATGTGGAAAAAAACATTCTGTAACCAGGGATTCAGTCTGATCTTTGTCATTAAGGAATATATAAGCTCTTTAAATAAGCTAACCCATATGACCATATCACAAGTATATGTCCAGCCAAGAGATATGATAAACCTTTTAATACTTGCAGAAAGGGAAGAAAAACATCAAGGCTAAGGGAAAGCTAAATTAGGAAACATTATGGAAGAATATTGTGTCCTTTGTTTACCTGAAAGTTGACACCTATTAAAAAGTCCTCAGCTCTTCTTTCCTCTTGACATTATGCCAGCTGAGTGCATTGGGTTGAAATGTGAAACTGAAAACTGGTGAGACTTTTCTGGCAGAAAATGGAAGGTCTGAATAATGTAGTTTGACTCACATACGTAATTATGGGGTTTCTAACACATATTGTCACTACAGCCTGCAGAACATCTTGACACCATGGCCAATGAGACACAAACTCCTTATTTATTTATTGAACAGATAACTTGGGTCATCTTATAACACAGGTTTGAGTTCCTCCCTGCTGTTTTTAATAGCTTAAATACTCTAACCATCCGGTAATTACTGAAGAGGATGCAACCTCACACAAAATGCAGATAGGGTTATTTTAGTCCAGTAGTTACATCAATATCCTTTTCAGTTCATTCATCTCTTGAAATTCTTTAGTGTCGCGCAGTAAGAAAATGCATAAGCAGTGGCAGGGCCTCAAAACCATTATTTATCACAGCCTTTGAAAAAAGTGTGACTGTAATCCAGGCTGTTTGCACTTCACTGCAAGGATTTCTGGATATCAGTGTGCAAAGTCACACAGGTGATTACTGCTTATGTTCTATGAAGGGATAAGCTTTAGTAGTGCCATAATTACTGTTCATAGACATCCTGCATCTTCAGCAAAATACGCATTTACAGTGATCCCCCATTACTCATGGGCTGTTGGGTCTGGTCCTCCTCATGCGAGTCATGGAATCCGCAAAGAGAGCGAACTCACTACGTAGTCAAGTACACCACACCCGTAGCCACGCCCTCTCCCCTAATAAGTTCTGGAGGACGGTCCTGAGAGCGGGACTTGTTTCAGATGTCAGGCTGTGCTCCACCAGGGTGGAGGGTGAGTGGGGGGGGCTGGGGCTGAGCAGACTGGGTTCGCGGTAGGTTCTGCACACGCACCAGGTCCCTCAACTTGCTGAAAAATCAACAGCAAGTACGCAGATCCTGCAAATTACAGATCGCGACTACGCAGAGGATCACTGTAGTTTGAAATACATACTAATTAGTATAGATACTCATTTTTCTGTAAAACATGAAATGATATGACTTTTCTGTAAAACATTAAATACTTCCTAGTGTTGAAATTCTGTATTTTGTTACTGTTTAAGGCATTGCCTGAAAAAAAAAAAAAAAAGAAGAATGCAAAGCAGTAGAGACAAGTTTCCTCTCAGGATATCCATTGCTCAATTCACTTAGATAGAAAATCTTGAGTATGAAAGACCAATCTAGAGCTCTGCAAGTGGCAGAGTTTTACTTAAGGTAAATACAAGGTCCAATCTGTGCCCTCACTTCTTATGCTTCTGCCTATACACCAACTTGGACCAGAGAGTCATTCACAGAAATAAACAAAGACAATATTTTTCATCATTCTTTAAAAAATAATACATTTTAAAAGTTCCATGTACATATAGAAGGCAGTTCTGTCTAAAGCTAACTTAATAAAATGATCAATTTATTAAAAAATTTTATTCTGAAATAGAAAACTGAAAAAGAAAAGCAGATGAGCATAAGAATTCATTTAAGTTATGCTTTTAGGTTTTTTTATGCATGACTGCAGGTCTGCTTAAAATGGAATAATTATTGCTGTCAACATTCTCAATATTTTATATTTTGTAACTGCATAATTTCCATTGTATGCTTTCTCTAGGTGTAAACTGTCATTGAAAGCTTTCTGGTGTTCTTTTACCCGCAGAAAATTTACGTAAGTATTTCTTACATTATCTTTAAGCCTTCAACTTCATAGTCTTTAAAAGCATCCGCCCACAAAGGTACAGGTTTCTGTGACATACAGGCTACAGCACTAAAGCTCTGGACCGTGCCAGTATGTAAAATTTTCTTTGTGAGATTCTGAGGTGTTTAAGAGAAGACTGGATGAGGAGCTTAGTAACATGGTCTAGCTGGGGGGTGCAGGGCTGGATGGTCCTGTGGGTCTCTCCTGGCTCGGAGTGGCCTGTGCACCTGTGAGGGAACTAGGTTTATGTTCACCACTCTGGGGTGTGCGTTCAATCTCTGTACAGGCGTTAGATGGTGAGTTAGACCAGATGATCCTTGTGGGTCCCTTCTAGCTCATAGTATTCTGTGATCATCTACAGTAGCAGCGACTCACGCTTGTTACAGCATTTCAACACAAGAAAATTTCAAGTGTTTAACATATTATAAATTCTCAGCAGTAGTTTGAATACCTCCAGAATTTGTTTTGCCTGGCTCAGGTTCTTAATATGGTTATATATTAGGTGTGGAGTTCTCTCTTTGGGGTTGGATTTTTTCAGTTACTTTGCTGGTTTTTAATTTGCATGAAGAATAGACTTGTGCAGAAGGAAGTTTAACAGTATGTAAACTACATGTTAATTTTGTCAATTATTATGGTAAACATTTCAAGTCCTATAGCAGAAGAAACTAAAACAAGAATTGATCTCCTGCAATTTTCTTGTGCTGTATCAACTTTTTTGTTCTGTTGACAGATAACACATGACATCTCTTTCTAAACTGCTTTCGGTTGATTAACACAATGGTAAAGAGACCTACTGCACGTCATGCATTCCTTCCACACCAAATACACTGATTTATCTAAATAGGGTTACTGAAAGCATTAAAATATTATTGCAACAAGAATTGACTGTGACTATAATGAGCTGCTACTTCATCCTGTTATTGTTTTAGAATTATTTCAAACATTATTTTCTTCAAGACATTATTAAACTAGAGAAAGCAGCTGACAGCCTACTTTGCTGGTTTGGTTTGGGGGTTTTTGTTGTTTGTTTATTTCTTGTTCTGTTTTGAGGGGTTTTTTAAAACAAAAAAACCCCTTCACTATTTCATATATTCTCAACTGGGTCCAAAGCCCAGATCATAGTGGGAGTTATAGCAGATTCTATCTCTTCAGATTGGAGAGGCCAATATGAAACTGTATTTCTAATTGTTTGGAGCATGGTACCTTAATTTTGTACAAAGCAGATCAGGTTACTCTTTTGTTTTGTTTTTCAACATGTCTTTCACATACAGACAACAATGGATTCCATTTCCCACACAGAGTTTACTGGGATTTAAAAGGGAAACTTCCAAGTCTGGGTACTCCGGTGTTTAAAAAGTTCAATAATTCTGATTTTATTTGCCTTCAAGTATCAGCAACCATCAATAATTTTTAAAGCATGTCTTCAACATGGTCTTTCCAAAATAATGAAATATCCATATGAAATTTTTTGCCTCACAGAAATATGAGTTAGAAAGAAAAAAAAAGTTTGTATTATATCTGCAGAGAGCTATGAAGCCTTATTTTTGCCATCATAACTGTATCCTCCTTTAGAAGTTTAGACATAGGGTGAGCTAGCATGAGATTTTCTACTTATTTTAATCTCCCTGGTTCTAAAGTTGTTCTTCCCTTTTTCAAGTATAAGGCCTATTTAACACTTAACAGAAGTCTTGCAAAGGGTTTATGTGCAAGTCTTTGATGGACCACTTGAAGAGTAACACAATGCATCTTAAAAGCTTTTTTTCCAGCTGGTTGCTTTGAAGCAAAAAATGAAATGCACTAGTCCCATTAAAGGAATTTTGACAAGGCAAAACATAAACCCAGGGAAATAAATTATTATTATGGCAACAAATGTCTCAGCATGATTTGAGTATCTTCTCTTTGGAAGTTTTTTTTTTTAGTTTTTTAAAAAAAGAAATCATAACTACTTTTTGGCCAGAAAGCTGGTGCAACTCTCAAAAACAGAGGAAGTTTTACTGCTATCAAGTGACATATTTGTAAAGTAATTTTATCAAGCATAACATATATGTAATTTTTATGTATAATGGAGAGAGGTTCACAGGCAGTTTTTATTCAAGCAAAATATATTCTGTATTTCCCTAAATGAATTATATTTTACTTCCCTAAACTCTTGTATTATTCCTCCACATGCAGCTGCACATGTCACAAAATATTCTGGAAACAGTGTGTATCAAAAACATAATAAGCTTTTGAAGATCACACAACCTTAATCACAACAGATAGAAACCCATTCCACACATGTTACCTTTTGTGCTACAAAGCTACAGAATGCAAATCCAGATTATTCACTATTAGGTAGGTCCCACACCCAAGGTAGTGAATCAGGCTGACAGAAGAGAAACTAAAGGTTTCACATCACGAACTAAACTCTGAATTATTTTGCCCCATGCTCCTCCTTTCTATAAAACAAGCACAGTGAAGACTCTTCTGTAGAGTTAATACAGAGGCCTTAACCCTTCAGCAAATATACTTTAAGCCTGTCCACTTCACTTCTGAAAATAAGATAAAACAAAAAAGCCAACGTGACTATTCCTTGAGAAAATAGCCACCACTGCAAGCTGGTAGCTAAAAGTATCCCATCCTACTAATCCACAGATTATACACACAAAGAGCACACCATAGAATACCTCAGTAAAAACGCAACAAACGAAAAACCAAGTACAGTAAAGCTACAAGACAGACATATTAAAGGCACCTAAACAGCAATCCACATCTTTAGGTGCATCACTACAAAAGTGGATTTCTCTGCTGAAAGCCCTTTATTGGAAAAGCTGTGGTTAGAGACAAGTGATCAAACTACAACCAGGTGTAAACTTAAAGCCAGGTGAAACCCCATGAGAAATGATCACATTCCTGTGGACCTTTGAGATGAATCAAAGTAGAGCCCCTTTACCATGAAGGCCTGTATTAGTTATTTTAGGGGTTTTTCTTCCTAGAAATAATGAAATTATGCAGAAAGTAAACGACAAGTTATTTCATATGGAAACATAAATAACTTACTGGATGGTCCACACTGCATATTGTGAAGTCTCCTGTTCTGAGATAAGGATATCGTAGTGGATGAGGTGTTATAAACTGCCATTCCAGAATCCTGTAAGAAACAACATATAACCAAGACAGAGTCCATCAGTAAATTTACCATTTTTAGTAAGCTCATTTTTTCATATTGGCTTACTACAGATTATCCTAAAGCTCCTTTGTAAACTAAACACTACAATCACTCTACTCAAGACCAATACTTCTTTGTTTTCCCTAAGCTTATTTCTTATTAAGGATCCCTGCTTAGGCTAGCACAGAAGGAAACAAACCATTACTGTATCTTGGATTCTTTGGGGGAGAACTTCAACCCATGAGCATTTACTGTTTTTAGGGATTGATTTTGTCACCTGTTTGCATTTATGGGACTTTTTTTTTCTTCATTGAGCTTTTCCCAGAAAGACCAAGCAAAAATAAAGGAGACTTCTCTGTGGAGCCACAAACAAAGGAAGTTTGCCTTTTCCCACTCTCAGACAAGGGCACAGGAACCATACAGCCTAATTACATTTCAGCAACACGCCATGAGTGATATAGTCGAGTTGCCAAGATAAATAATATCCAAAACCTGAGTACAGAGCCCTAGTGATCCAATACTTCCAGCTCACTTACTGAGAAGCAAAAAGGCTCCCAACAACATAATTGTTGCTGGTTGAGCAAGATCAGACCTCAGCATTCCCTCGAGTAAGGATGCTTCATACAACATACAGCTTCCTGAACAAACTAAAGGTCTAGATACAGCCATACAGCCTTTCCTCACTGCTTAGACACTTGAAACCCGAAGTTTCTTTTAGCTCATGCATGACGCTCCACCCGGATGCGATAAAACACACATTCGAGGACAAGTCCTGAAAAATTACAGAAAGCAGAACAGGCACCAGAAATACTGATGGTCTCAGAGTAACAGACAGCAAGTCATGAGAAGCACGTTCTCCTGACTACAGCCAGCACACGGTTCCCTTGGTTGGCAGCCTCAGAGGAGCCTCGCAGGGCAAGCCTAAAACCACCCGGGGCCACCAGCGACAGCACCCTGCCTCCATCAGCTCTTGTCTCATTGGGGTGGATGCTCTCCTGCCGGGAGCCTCGGAGGGAACCTGCACATCCCAGGGGCTCCGTCTCCCCGAGGAGCTGCCGCAGTGCCCGTTCCCACGGTGCCCGCCCGCCGCCCCTCCCAGCGCCCTGCTCTCAGCCCCTACCTGCATCGCCGCGGCGGGGCCCTCTCCTCTCCGAGGTCCCGCAGCGCTGCCACGGCTGAGGGCAGAGAACGAGGCAGAGTTGGCTCAGTTCAGCCCAGGTAGCCCACTCCACTCCATCCCATCCCATCCCAGAGCGGGGAAGGAACCCCGCCATGCCCTGCCTGGCTCGTACCTGGGGAGCGGCACGTCCCCATCCGCAGCGTGCTGCGCCCGGGCACCCCATAGAAACAGCGCTAAAATGCAAAGGTGGCACGTTAGGAACGCCCAGGACTGCCCTGTCCACCCTTTCGTCCCGTCTCATCCCATCCCCGCTCTCTGCCCGGAGGAACACTCACCCAACGGCAGCCAGGCGCACAGCAGCGCCCCAAGAAGGAGCCGGGTCTCCATGCGGACGGGACAGCAGCTTCCCGCAGAGCTGGGGTCGCTACCTGTGCCCTGAACTCCGCCCGCCCTGTCGGGCGGGGCGCACGGGGGGTTTATCAGCCCCGGCCCTTCCCTTCCCCAGCGCCCACCCCGGACACCGCCCCTTGCTGCACAGAGGGGTGCGGCTGTGCTGTCGCCTCCTCACGTTCGCTTCCACTTTTCAGCCCTTCTGGGCTTTAGGAGGCGATGCGTGTCCCAGTGTACCGAGAGGAGCGGGGACCCCCGCGCTGGAGTGCGGTGTAAGGCTGCGCCTCACCCTGTCGCGGAGCAGACATGGAGCTGTTCCCAGAGCTCCTGGGAATACGTGGCCAGCTCTCCGGGAGCCGCCTGCTCGTGGTGGGAGGCGGCAAATGTTGTCCGTTGTCATAACGGAGCACTGGCCCCGACCCACCGAAACAGGTGTCGGGACTTGAGTAATGAAAGGCACGAGTAAGACAGCAACTGAATGTAGCATGCGGCTAACGTGTATGGGTGCTTTTCATAGCTTCCCATTACATTTTTTTAGTTACCGTAAATTCACGCTCTGAAGCAATCTTTGAAGCCTTTTCCAGGTTTATCCCTCTACTTTATCTCTCTTTTTTTAAGATTAAATTTGCTTCACGCCATTAAATTTCTTTCTTTTCCTCTTCCCCCTTTCTATCACTGTTACCTTTTCTCTGTTCTTTTCCCTTTCCCATCTGCTGTTGACTCTCTCCCCATCATTCTTCAGGTTTGCATATCTTATGTCAGAAGCTTTAGAAGCTGCCCATACCAGGTGAGAAACTGTCTCAGATGAAAAGGGGCTTTTTCTGACTGCTTTGGGAAGTCTGTTAACAGCAAGTCATTAAAAAGGTCTCTTTTCTGCCTTTGTAATTTGTCCCTGTGGATTGTGTTTCTTGCTGCAACAAGTGTTTCATTTCTAATGAAATGATGGAAAACTAGTGATGCTTTCACTGAGAATTCTGTTCTCTCCTGTAAGCGTTGGAAAGAGAATGTGTACGAGAGAGAAAAAAGTGAGAAATAAAAGATTAACACAGCCTTTTCCCAATAACTCCAAACAGGTTTTTAGAATGATGTGCTGGCCTCAGCCTGTAGCAGAACCCATCTGCTCAAGTGCAGCATCCACCTGGGTTTGGTTTTGCACTTTCTCTGATCCATCAGTTATTAATGAAGCAGCGAAAGTGGATAAAAAGCAGCAGGAATCAGGTTACACAGCACACACATGTATCTCTTTGCCTACTAAATGGGCTGCCTCCGAATAAAGCCCATTTTCACTTAATGCCACAAGTAGCCAACATGAACTGAAACTAGTTTAAAGTCAATTTAGATGGAATTTTATTTCTTCCTAGGTACAATTTCATTATCTAAAAATAATAAAATCATAATTGTATTATCTTTTAATATGATGTATTTGAAAAAATGAAAACTTCCAAACCATCTCATAATTTACTGGTTATCAAACTTCCAGTTTCGGAGCATGGGATAACTTTGTCGATTTGTTTGCTTTTATTTATGTACATTAGAGCAGAGGACTTTGTGTAACAGCAGACCATCAGCCCACCGTGTTTGTCATTCTTCTTGTGGTGTGACCTTTACATGATTCAGCTTTCACATCGTCAAATAAAGTTAACCCCATGATTGTTTACTACATGTAAGTGTTTCTGGTTCTGGAAAGTTTATCTGTATTGTAAAAAACAGTTGTTTTCTTTCAAATGTACAACCTTTGAGCTTGTAAAGTCTTCTGGAAACGTTTGGTTAATATCTCTGACTATTATAGACTGTATGTAAAGCATACATGGTTTTTTATGTGTCCATTAATTTCCTGTGTCTCCTCCCTTCTGTTTCCAAATATAAGACAATCGTGTTTTGCATAGGAAAGGAATAAGTTCTATAGTTGTGTTTTTAATGTTTGGATAAAATAGCTTTTTGTGTGGTACTGGAACTTGGTAGAAGATGTGATTTTTGTACTGGTAGTTGAAATTTTTGAAGAAGATTTTTCTCTTAAAACAATCATATTTGTTTGTATGCAGGCTTAAGATGCCTTCCACTCTTATTCCTGACACCTGATAAGAAAAATTGATAATCTACATATGGCTGAGAGGTACCAATACAGTGAAGTTATCTTGTGGAAGAGGTAAGAGCAATTTCTAGAGGAGCTAGAACAGCTTACAAAAATTATCAGGCAGAAATAATAGACCAGAATCCAGATTATATTTGGCATTATGGGTTTTATAAGTATTTATCCTACTTTTCATTCTGTTGGAAGGAGGACCAGGTAAGCTACTCGTGCCTACACAAAGCCTGCTCTCTCTGGAGTTAAGTGGGTAAAGGTGATTCTGCAGGAAGTCTAAGGGACACGGGTTAGCAGGTGTTCTCCACTTGCTTCCAGGCCTGACTGCAGAAGTCTTTGGTACTTTGTACTACAGCAGGGAAAGTGGGAGAAGAATCAGCCCAAGGCAAAATAATATAAAAGAGATTAATACGAAATAGGCTCCTTTTCAGGTGCTCCGAGTTTGATTCTTCTGCAGTTACTGACAGTGACCATGTCAGAGGCTCTATTTATACGCAGCAACGTTGTTAGTGGGAAAGGCTGGTGGGAAATGAGTGATACATCGGATTTGTCCTACTTACATAATCTAAACGTTTTTTTCATTATTTTTATTTGCGATTTACTGAAGCACGTTTTCCTGTTTGTTTGGGCTTGGGGTTTGGCAGAGGATTACGGTCCCTCTGGAAGAGCGGGGCCGGCAATGCTGGAGGCGGCGGCGGGAGCGAGCGCCGGGCGTGCCTCCCCCCGCCCCGCCCCGCTCCGCCCGCACCCGCACGATGGAGCGCAGGGTCGCCCGTGAATTCCGGCACAAGGTGAGGGGAAAGGGACACCCGGGGCTGCCTCAGAGAGCACCGCAGGTCCCCTGGCCAGAGCAGAGCTCCGGGGCGCGCTGGCGGTGGGAGCCGCGGGGAAGGGAGAAGCTCGGGGAACTTTGCACTGCCCTGCCCGTGGCGGGGAAAAGCGGGCGGTGGCCTCCTGTGAGAGGGGGGTAGAGCCCTTGGAAACGGAGAGAGAGAAAGGGAGAGCATTCCCCCAAGGCGTGAAGTTTTCCGGGGCTTGGTACAATTTGTTTTATTTTGGTCGCGCAGCCGGTCGGGGTCGGGGCAGGTGCTGAAGTCCAGGAGGCGCAGTGCCGGGTCCAGCCCTGCGGGCACCCACTGCGGTCCCACCCCGGGCATTGTGTGTGTGCAGTCGTGTGCAAGTGCACTCGATACACTGAGCCACTCGGTCTGACTGGCACTTTGGCATTTACCCAGTTAAATAAGTGCTCAGCAGAGCGCGAAATTGTATGAGCAAAGGAGGCTCAAAAAACCCTAATTAAGGAGAGAAGGAGGAAAATAGTTTTCATGTTTACGAGATGTTATGCAAAGGCATTTAGAACTCTCTGATTGAAATTTTCGGTACTGTTGCGTGGTTTGGCTGGTTTCTGTTTTGTGAAGGAGTTTGTGGTGTTTGGGGTGTTCTTTTTTAACTAGGAAACACAATGGCTTCACAGTAGTATAATGTTTTATAGAAGTGTCTGTCACCTGGTAATAAATTCATTAACTAAATGGTTGTTAGGATGAAGTAGAAGGAATGCAAAAAAGCCCTGTATGTCAAACTGAAGTTCAAAAACATAAAGGACCTGGCTATTCCACAGTGATGTCTGTAGCCATCTAGCACATTATTTCTGCTTTGCTGCCTATTACTGTATAACCCAATGCTCAGTTGTGTAATGTGTCTATAAAGACTCTGGTTTCTAAGCAGGTGGTTACCATCCTGAACTTTAAACCTTTTCCCTTTCATTGCTGCTGTAATTCATAAATCATTCAAGCCCCACCCCAGATAATGTAAGACGTATTGTCAGCGTTAGTGCAAATAGGCAGCATGCAGGTAGGAGTGAAAACTTCATGTGAGTTAGAGGATCCTGGAACACATCTTTTCCTTCTTTTCTATCATCCTGGCCTCTGTGGCAGCCAGGTGCGTGGATGCTTACTTTTTCTGTGACAAACCAGTAAAAATGGTCAACCATAGGATGTGAATTTCCTCAATTTTTTGTCACTTCCTGTTTTTTTTCTTAGCAATTTTAATGTTTTCTCTATCAATCAAGCAGCAATGTGAAGTATGTAATATACGCAAATATACTGGCATTTTTCTCCAATAGTTTTTCAATGTGTGTGTTGTTTAAATAGAATTTTATATTATTCTTTGAAAGCTGACAGATTGGGCTGGTGCTACAGTGGTGCATTACTGTAATTGGAAAATTTTCCACATCAGAAAGTGCTTTTTTCCTCCCCACAACTTCTGTTCCATTGAATGAACATACCTAGACTTGTTGACAGATTTCATTTTTTTGTAATGACTTACATTGAAGTTTCTGCAGTGAGAAACAGAGCTGTGTTCTAGCATTGTAAATAATTGTACTACAACGAGGACTATTTAAATAATGACAAAAAGGCTGAGGCTGGAAGGGACTTCTAGAGATCATCTACTCTTGGATGTATACAGCTACCAAGAGTAGATTGTCCAGGATTGGGTCCAAGTGAGATTTTTTTAATACCTTTTTCCTAAAAAGTGTGAAATCATCTATCCCATGCCTCCACAGTTATTTCCTTGAGAAACAGAGAAGTACCAAAGTACTTCTATGACCCAAGTTACACTGTATCACCACTGATTTATTTTTTTTTTTTAATGGGAAGTGTGCTCTTTTAGGCTTTATGAAATTAGAGTCAGGTGTCAGGTTTTAGAAGCTGATGACAAGCCTAGGCTAAGCATACGCCTACAGTAAGGCTCTATCCAAAGGAGTTAAATAATTAGGAAAAGAGTAAGAGATGCAGGTGGCTACACTACAATAATTATTGGTGGAATAAAAGGCAGGAGGAGAAGATTGACCAATTTGGAGAGATGCTCTAGCATTTTGAATATATAACAAGTCAATCAGGTGTTTGTTTTTGCCAAAGGATGAGGAAGTTGCTGGTGCAGTAAGAAGTGCAGGAATTAGCAGGAAGACTGAATATTTTGTAAGAAGAAATAGCAGAATTTAGACATGGCCCCCATTTCCTGAGGGGAAGTGGGATGTGTCCATCAACTCGTGTATCAGGAGAAAAATGAAATGTTACTGCTCTTTGCTTTCCCCTCAAGAGAAGAGATGATGATGATTTTCCTGTTTGCTGTGTGGGGTTGATGTGTATAAACATTTAATGTTGTCTCTGAGACACTGCTCATAGACCACTTTAGCTGGCACTGGAGATGGGTATACAGAACTCATAGCCAAAACTGATTTATATGTTGTATTTTTCCTGTTGGGGAAGACAAAAATTAGTGCTGGATTAAGTTTTACATTTATCACCCTGCCTTGAGTTTGTGTACGTTATTGGTGAACTGGTCACTTGTGATTACAAGCATTTTATTTCCTTTTAAGGCTGACTTCATTCTCTGTGTTTTGAAATTCACCAGGTGTAAATGGGTTTAGTCACAGGTATTAACCGTAAAGCAGTCTTGACCTGCATGTAGATTGTTGGCCTTTAGGTGTTTTTCAAGAGAAGACAAGTAACAGAAAACCACCTGTATGTGAAGTTTTGCTGGCTTTAGAGGGCCAAGAGGGACAAAAGGAATATGAAGCATGAATTTAGTTTAGAACATAATGCAAACCATTGCAAACCTAGAAAGGAAAGACCTTTAAGTATGCAAATTGCTCCTCAGTCTTCACGTCACAGTAATATTAGCCTTTAGGTCAGATGTAAATTGTTTTCCTGAACACCAAGCTCATCCAGATGTAAAACTCATGTGATATGACCTCTTGCTGCAAATAAGATTAGTGAGGGTCTCACTATCACTGTATATGAATTGAAATCCTCATATAAGGATTTAGGGGGGGAGTTGCTTTAATTGCTGTAATTATCCAAGAGCAGGCACAGTAATATGACACTGGTTTAAGTAAATGTACTATTAGTGGGGGAGGAAAGAATAACTAGGGAGTTCTTTCAGTTAAGAGCTGGAGCAAAGAGGAACAGAGGTGTAACAGTTTGCATAATGTTATAAGTAAGATCCTGAAATCGGTTGTTTGGACGGCAGAACATAGATTATATCAGTGTGGTGGTTTTATCTGTGACAGCATGTGCTATATTAATGAATGGCCAAAAAGGTTTCTGAAGACATTTATTCAACAGTACAGTGATTATCAGGTAAGACAAATATGATATTATTGTAATAATATTACTGCTGCATGCATAATGTATCAGCACCCTGTCCAATTGTTGTAATACTAATTTTAAAAAGTCTTTGTGAGGTAATGCTCTGTTGCAAAAAGGTGTTTATCTAAAAAATAAAAAAAAAGTCTTAAATTCTTTCCTTGATGCAATCCTTGCTCTGTGGCTTAAGAATCTGTGAAACTCTCTTATGTTCAACATTTGTGGGTATTTAGTCAGAGATTTATGATAATGTCTTTGCGTTTTCAGGTTAATCTATTAATTGACAATGAAGCGGAGAAGGATTACCTTTATGACGTGCTGCGGATGTACCACCAGTGAGACCTACCTTTATATATGTCTGCGTAGAATTCTACTATTCTACTATTAATAATCAAGATTTTAAGTAGTCTTTCTGTATGCTACTAGAAAAGTAATTAAAGTAACAGTTTTTATCCTGTTTAATGAAGTCTTAGGGTTTCACAGCATAACCTGCAGGCAAAGAAGGAGCATGTCTGGAATCACCTATAAAGTTACTTTGGTTTTACTACTTGGCAGTTTTGTCAAAGAAGTTGGTGGATTCATACTTGGAGAGTGTTGGGGGAGAAGCACCAGGATTATTAGGAAACAGGAAAAGAGCATTAATGTAATTCCTTAATTTTTCCAAATATTCCATAATTTATTTACAGCAGATGTTTTCATTGAGAGTGCTTTTCAAAGATTTTTGCTAGGTACTCAGATAAAAAATTTGCCACTGTTTTTCTAAAAGCTGAACAAATTTATTCTTGGAATCTCTTTCTTATGTTTAATGACTGGTTCATTACACACAGTGGTAAAAAATTGGTAAGGTGATAGGACTACTATCAATCATTTTGCTGAACTGATTTAAACCACAGTTTCTTAGGGCTTGTATTATTGCCAATGACATCAGCCTCTGATCCATTTTCGAAGAAGATGGTGATGTATTTTCCACTCATCTTAGACAAGTGGCTTTGATAGACAGTTTCCATTCATATCGTAATTAATAGCATCTCAGTTGAGTGAAATGTAGACGTTTCCATCTGATGTTTGACTGAGCTATAGTTATGGGGGTATTCAGCTGCATATCTGGTTCAGTTTCACTCAGGTCTGTCTAATTGCTTTTCCACTCATAAAGGCTGTTGTTTGGAAAGCTGATTGATTCAGTAGCTCTGAATTATTTAAAATCTTCTTGCAGTTACAAAATCAACAATGCATATACCAACTTTTCTTTAATTTCCAAAATTGCAATGACTTTGACAAAATTTTCAGTGTCTCTGTGAACATATGTTGATGATGTATGACTTTTTGGGAATACATTGTAAAATATTCCATGGCAAAAATATGTGCAATTGCTGCTGAAGTTACCACTTAATGTCTGATTTATTATGGGTAGCATTTCCAGAAGTATTTGACTCTTAATCCCGTATAGGTATTCCTGATCTGTATTTTCATTGCATATGCCTCACAAATAATTGTATGCCAAGCAATGTAAATTATGAGACAGGGAATAGCAAATAATACAGAGTAAGTTGAACTGGATATTGTGTAGGAATAACCCCAATGAACCTCAGGGAGCTGTTTCTCCAGTCTTGCAACTGTACAACAAATCATATTTTGTAGATTTATAACTATCACAGCACTGACGGTATCAAGGAGACCACTTTGCATAGCTCTCATGAAAAGCATGTTGATAGCATTTTAACTTCTGTGGGTTTTCTTTATTAGTTGATTGTCCTTCAAATTTGATTTGAAGAAAGAAGTTAAAACACAAACCAAGTCTATGCTCTAGCTATTGAGTATTGTGGGGGGTTTTCCCGAATTGAAACACTTTGTCAGTCCCCTGAGTTCAGGAAAGGCTGTATTTACTTACAAGAATTCCTAACTGGTAAGGAAACAAAAATCTATCAGGCAGGTATGTATAATCTGGAAAGTTATTTCCAAGCAGTTACATAAATCTTGTGAGGCCTCTGAGAATGCAATTAATACTGTATCATCTATAAATGTGATGTGCATGACCTTAAAAGATAAAGTCGCTGTATAGGAGACTTCAGTTACGTACTCTGAAGCCAGTAGTTATTCCTCCTTAATTACAGAAGTCTTGCTTTCTTGGAAGCTATTTTGCTTTGATTAAACCCGTGTCTGCATAACTAACTTCTTGAGTAACTTGAAAGGGTGCAAATATTGAAGCCACATGTACAATAACTTACTAAATGACGCTTTGTGTTGGTGTGTGGATTACTTGTGCTTGTTTTCTCGCTGTGTTTTTGTAGATCTATGAATCTCCCAGTGCTTGTGGGGGACCTAAAACTTGTGATTAATGAGCCAAGCAGATTGCCTCTATTTGATGCTATCCGCCCACTTATCCCATTAAAACACCAGGTGGAATATGACCAGCTTACACCCAAAAGATCACGGTAAGAGAATGCAGAACAATGTAGCTAACTTAAATACAAGCAAGAAATGCTGAGTTTCCAGGTAAATTCAGAGTAAAATTATTGTTCATCAATGTAAAGCTGGGAATACTTATTTTGCTTTTGCTATATTTGCTAGAAGTACAGCTACCTGAAATTGTTTGCCAACTACTTTAGTAAAAACAAAGTAAAGGAGTAAAAAAAAAATCTTTTTTTGTTTTTCCTGCATTTAGTAGTAAAAAATTCTCATAGCTCTAACATTCTAAAAGCAGACAGCTACGGTGGTTGCAGATGTCTTTTCTTAATACCTGATGGCTTTAGCTAACATATATCCATCCAAATTCACTCAACTTGCTTTTTTCAATGCCTAAATCATGTAAGAGGAAAAATAATTTCTAACTTTCATATGCAACATTGTTGCCACAAGGTGTTACATAACTGGACAGTCAAGTATCTTCCATTTTTGCAGAAAGCTAAAAGAGGTGAGATTGGATCGTTTGAATCCTGAAGGGCTTGGAATAAGTGTGAGAGGTGGACTGGAATTCAGCTGTGGCCTCTTCATCTCTCAGTTAGTTAAAGGAGGACAGGCAGACAATGCTGGACTTCAGGTAAGGAAATTATACTCATGTAATATTAGGCACTAATGATTGTTCATTAACGCTTAGAGATTACTATCGCTAGGGTGCTCTTCGTCTCTTCTAATGACATTTGTAAGACATGTAAGTCAATGCCATAGCAAATATCGTTCTACCAGTGGTGTATTAGGTCATTAAAACTCTTCATTTCACCATTTTTAGCAATATGTAAACATTGTTTCTCTTATTTGGGAAATGATAAGTTTTGAAGATTATAGGGGGGTTAGGAGTGTTTGTGCTTCAGGACTAGCAACAGTTAAATGTAAACATATGGAAAGAAAGATCTCTAGACTGTGGAAGAGTATTTTAAGTCACCAAATCCTGTTTAAATGTAGAACAGAGCATAGAAATACTAAAAGTGTTAATTCCACCTTACACAGATAAATTTATGTAACAAAATATTTATTTGAACTTCATGTGTAAATTGTGCAGGGGTTGGTTTATGCAAGAAAAGAAAGAACTTATTTTTAACTATATCCAATGTCCTCTGTACTGCATAGAATTTCTGTGTCTAAATTTTTGCTACATGAACTTGCTAACAAGGTTGGCAAAAATAATTACATATAGAAACACTTTTTTTCTAAATGAGTACTTAACAAAAACTTAATTAGTGCAAATTGTGTATTTGGTTTCTTTTTTAATGTGGTATTGCTTAGTGAAGAGATAAGTGAGCGATTGCGAAGTGGCAAATGTCTCCATCTTTCTGTGACTTTGATAAGGTGTATTAGAGGTCTGAGTTTGAGTAGAAAGGCTACTTTTAATTTGTTGAGTGGGAATATTTGGTGAAATTATTGATGTTTAAGGATTATGTTTACTCTGCATAGTCCAAAATATATCAGACTGGCATGATTCATTACAGTGTTTAATTAAACTTATGTATTTTGTCTTCTGTATGTGGTTAGAATTGAGAGGGTGTTTTAGAACACAAACACTGTGCTGTATGTGTTGTCAGCCTAATTTAAACATGGGATTTGCCAGTGGGTAACTCCAGAAAAGGGCATTAATGCAGGGTCTCAGAGCTTGTACTAAAAAAATTCATCTACTCGTCTACTACAGTAGACGGTGTGAATGGGAAGCGTAGACAAGAGAGTTGTTCCTGGGTTGTGGTTAGCTCAGTGGAGAGATGGCAGCTGCATCCCCCCTCCACGGCTAGAAAACTGAGAAAAAGACAAAGGTCAGTTGCTTATATGGCTTTTGAAAACACCTCCTGGAAAATACTGGAGGGTATTAATGATGCTGAACAATGAAGGATTTAATAGCCACTATCTGAAATTGTCATGCTGATATGTCCATCTTATGCTCTGTTGCAGCTCTACTTTTCTGCTTGTTTCAGGCTAATGTTTTGGCACAATCACTAGATAAGGATTGATGCTCAGCTGTGCTGCTGTAAGGATGTCAGTTTTCCTGTTTTCTCAGTACAGAGAAGGGCCTTAGTGGCTTTCTGTGACCGAGGTTATCGTTCTACATATTAGGGTCAGTGAATGGGATTGTAAAGGATCTCTGAACTGGGGTGGACAAACTGTATTGCTACTCAAAGCATGGTTAGAATTTGGGAAAGTAGTGACAATAAAGGTACAAGTATGCATGAGACTTACTGTGAATTTTGTTATTTTTATATATGTATATATGTATTTTGATCATCTGAATTAATATGAGCAGATGGTGCTTTTCATCTCCTGTAACTGCCTGACTTCCGTTTTCTGATAGATGGTGTTAAAGCTCAGCCTGAAGTGCCTGAATAATAGGTGGCACTAGGCACTTTCTGAACCTCACTGAATAACAAGACCTGACAGGCAGCCCATTGTTCTAAATTGCTGTCTCACGGTAAAGCCAACTGCTTCTGAAATTTCACCCATTTGCTTTATTTAACTAAATCTCTATGCATTTCCTATCCCAAAAGTGCTGCCTGAGAAAGGCATAATGGTCTTCTATTATACCATCAGTTTTACTTCCTGCTGCTTTTAAAAATATTCCCATTAACTTTTTATGACTCCTCCTTGAAGTACTTTCCGAGTTACATCAAAATGACTGAATAATTGTGGAGGTTCACCGTGGTGCTTGTAGTTTTGACCCTTTTTTGACTGCTTTCTCTAAAAGGTGCAAGTGTTTTGTCTTTTCATGAAGAAATGTATTTCATCTCCCCCCCTAACACATACACTGCTTTCTGATCCTTATGTGTGTGTGAGGATTCTTCTGAATACAAAGAGATGGAGATTGGGTACAATGATGAAAGTGGAAGAAGTATACAAAATGTGAAATTTGAAACAGTTGATGTTATTATATAAACCCCTTCAATTTCTTAGAAGCAGTAAATATTATATTTCTCATGTTAAAAGTTACAAATAATAGGCAGTTTGCTTGGGAAAAGTTAGGTTTGCATCTTTTTTCTAAAAAGTCTGTCATCTCACTATTTAACAGAGAAATGGGAAACTGTGATACATAATACCAAAATAATTGTTACTGTTCTACCCAGTCCTTCAGTCTTTTTATCTCTTCTGCTTCTGATTCATTAGGGTGGTATACAGTGATACCAGTAAAAAAGTAACAAAATATATTAAAAAACCTATTAATTACCTCAGTGTTAGACACGTTTGTTTGGGAGAAGTTGTTCAAGTGTCCAAAAGAGAAGCAATTTATGTGCCTTTACATCTCCTGTAGTTCCACCTAGCTTAGCTTAATTCTGAAGTACCATCAGTCATTGTTATTTAGTACATACAAATGTCATTAGTTTGAGTGAAGAGTGCTGAGCTTTAGAAATTAAATGACAGTTTAGTAAAGAGGAGTAGTAAAAATAATAGTATGGGAAACACTTGTTTTCATAATGGAGGGGAAAATAAAATATGCTCATGTGCATTTTTAATTTTGTAACCATGTACCTCCTAGGGGGATGATACAGTACTGACCATGATGACACTGTCATTTGCAGTTCTGAAACTGGGATGCTTCTGTGTGTCCAGGCATCGCAGTTAATAACTTTAGGTTAGGTTACCCTTTATGCAAACCCAGACTCCATGGTCTGTTATAGCCTGCATGATGTTGAAGATGTAAATGCGGGATCTTGAACTAAATGAAAACCAAACCAAAAGCCTGCTTAACCCAGGTCAACAGAAAAGTCTGAGNTCCTAAATTGCAAGGGACCCACCACAATAATCAAAGTCCAACTCCTGACCCTGGACAAGAAGCCCCAAGAATCTTACCATGGGCCTNAAATAAGGTCCAAAAGGCATACTTAAGGTTATAAACCAACTTCCAGTACTTTTGCAAGTGAGTAATCCAGAAAGAGTCCAGAGATGAGAAAGGAGACACCATTGTGTTATTAAGGAACTCAACCTTCTTTTGAAAAGAAGAGATTGCTCACTTTCCTACCTTTTTCTAGTATCATCAGAATCCTGTGTAGGCTGAGAGTCTTTATGGTTTGTAGAGCATATGAGTCTATACACAGTGCCACAAGTGTGACTTGTCTGAGCCATTTTTCTTCTTACACAGTCACGTTGCCAGTTCTAATCCCAGTCCTAAAAATATACATTCAGAATGAGTTTCCTGGAGTGTCAAGGGCAATGAAACAGCTGTAGACTGAATTCCTAGAATCACAGAGCAACCTAAATTGCAAGGGACCCACCACAACAATCAAAGTCCAACTCCTGGCCCTGCACAGGAAGCCCCAAGAATCTTACCATGGGCCTGAGTGCATTGTCCAACTGCTTCTTGAACTCTGGCAAGGTTGGGGCCATGACCATGTCCCTGGGGAACCTATTCTGGATAAACTTTTTTGGTTTTGGTGTGGGAACTAGATTACAGTTAAGTGATGTATTTTCAAGAAAAGAGAGGACTGAAATTGCATGGCTGCAGGCCTATGGGATGAATGGATCACAGAATCACAGTATAGATAAGGCTGGAAAGGACCTTGAAGATCATCTAGTCCAACCTATAATCCAACTAACCTGTCATCTAGAAGTAGATCATATTGCCCAACACCTGATCCAGCCTTCCCTTAGACACCTCCAGGGTTGGCGAGTCAACCACCTCTGTGGGCAACCCATTCCACATCCGGATCACTCTTTNCAATCCCATCATCTATATCATTAATGAAATTGTTGAACAGGGCCGCACCCAACACCAACCCTTGGGGGACACCATTAGTAACTGGTCGCCAACTAGATGAGATACCATTGACCACCACTCTCTGGGCCCGGCCATTTAACCAGTTCCTGACCCAGCAGAGAATATTCCTATCAAAACCCTTTGCTGCCATCTTCCCCCAAAGTATATCGTGGGAGACTGTGTTAAATGCTTTACTGAAATCCAGATACACTACTTCCACAACCTTCCTCTCGTCCACCAGACGAGTTACTTGATCATAAAGAGAGATCATGTTGGTCAAGTAAGACCTACCCCTTCTAAACCCATGCTGGCTGGGCCTGATCTCTTGCCCATCCTGCAGGTGTTACATGATAGCACTCAGCACTATCTGTTCCATAGCTTTTCCTGGGACTGAGGTGAGAAACTACAGGTCTGTAGTTTTCTGGATCATCCTTCCGACCCTCTTTGTGTATGGGGGTCACATTCGCCAACTTCCAGTTGTCCAGGATATCACCTGTGCTCCAAGACTTCTGATAAATGATGGAAAGTGGTATAGCAAGCTCATCTGCCAGCTCTCTCAACACTCTGGGGTGAATCCCATCTGGTCCCATGGACCTACGGGGATCCAAATGGATCAGCAGGTCTCTAACTACTTTCTCCTGAATAACAGGGGGACTACACTGTACTCTGTCTCCATCTGCCAGCTTAGTTGTCCAGTCGACCCTACTGTTGAAGACCGATGCAAAGGAGGTGTTAAGTACCTCTGCCTTTTCCTCATCCCTAGTTACTATATTTCCCTCCACATCAAGTAAGGAGTGGAGTTTATTACTGACCTTTTTTCCACTAATATACTTAGAAAAACACTTCTTATTATCCTTAAGAGAAGTGGCCAGTCTGAGCTCAAGGTGGACTTTTGCCTCTCTGATTTTCTTCCTACACAACAATACCTCGGTATACCGTCTGATTAACCTCACCCTTTTTCCAAAGGTGGACAGATGTGGTTTTGACTGTTTGGAAAAAGTTGGTTAAGTGACTGTTCTTTCATAGCCGGAACTATCAGAGCTGCAACTTTAAACTGCAGATCCCATGTGCTTTTTCTTGTCAGATTCTGCATTTCTACCATAAGTTACATGTTCAAAACCCTTCAGTACTGACCAGTTGCTGCTCATTTTAACAATCTGATTGCCCTAAAATATGGAACTTTCAAGGTCTTGGAAGTGCAGGCCGCTGCCTCATAAGAGATTTTTTGGATGCCCAGCAGAGGGAGCGGATGTCCCACTGGTCAGGGACTGGACAACAGTCCTGTTCTGCCTCTGCCAGTGTGTTCTTTCCTGCTGGACATTGATATACCGCATTTTCTTTGCTTTTGTAGCCTGATTCACAGATTATTGTGAGTTGGAAGGGGCCCACAAGGATCATCGAGTCCAATTCTTAAAACACACCACTGCCTACTAATGCTGTGTTGTGTTAGATAAAAACCTTAATATTCAGTGGAAAATGTGATACATGAGCTATGCTGTTAGAGTGGACCTATTATTAATTTTTTGCATACTATAGCAGAGCATGTGACACTTCCCAGAAGAATAAGAAAAGCTTTTGAAAAAACAAAGATAAATGGGTGACTTCTTCTTGTGCAGCCAGCTGGGTGTCGGTCTCTTCNATTGGATAGATCACAGCAGGGAGATCCAATAGTACTTATTATGAGTAAAAAAAGGCAGAAGGTGATGGCATGCCCAGCCCTGCTACCCAAGGGTAAACATGTCACAGTGTGTGTTAATGTGACAGTCTCTAAGACACATACTATACTGAGGAATTTCTACTTCCAGTTCCACTCCCTCCACCTCATAAATGTAGTGTTGCAAATCTAGGTCTTTGCGGCTGAGCTGTGCAGTGCCAGAGGAGGAATCTCCAGCTACTGCCTTTTTTTTTCCCCCCTAAAACTCTTAGTAAGGTACAAAGAGGCTAGTGCTCAGTGCCCTCAACTGTGATGACTTTGCTTTTTTTCAGTCACAGACACTCCTATCAGCCTTGTGCGATGGAAGAAACAGGGGATACACTGTGTGATTTTGTCTGTACAGCCACAGTAGACCAGTAAGATTGGTGGCATTACCTCTGTCATTTCAGTGACAGTAAAGATGGAAAGTTTCTGTAGGGGAGACTACTTTTGTTTTCTTAAAAGAAAACAAAAACCTCTACCTATCATATTTAAAAAATGGGTCATGTGGTTATCTAAGGTCATACAGTCTTAACAAACAGATTAAAAAATGCAGTATTTATTGTAATACTGTTATGAATTCTTTATGAAGTCCCTGATTCTGTAAGCTGATGGTGGGATTTGCACAAGGACAATTTTTTTAGCAGCACCTTAGGTTTTAGGGCTGAATGAAGCTTCTCATTCCTTCCTGTTCCTGATGAGTCTCCTGTGCTTCTGGTATCCTGGAACAACCAACTTTTCTGATCTTCTGCAGCTGCAGTTGAAAGTATGTGCACAAACTGGTAGTCCCAAAGCAAGTGGACAAAGGGGAAGTTAGCCCAAGATCAAAATTACTATAAACAATCTTACTATTATCTAACTTTCACCAAGCATGTTATGATGAACTTGCCTCTTCTCTTAAAATTTTTTTGCCAATAAAGTTGTTCACTAAGACTGTAAAAATAGTGCTCTTAATTTGTAGCATAAGGACCTTTTCCAAACCGAAAGTGAAAGCACAGAACCTCACAACAAAGCACATAATTGTAGGTATTATTTTTTAACAAGCATGACAATGCATTCCACCCAAATTTTGTTGATTGAGACTAGTTGCTTTAGTTTTGTTGAAACTTGTAATCAGCCTAATGCAGATACCAGAATGGAAAACTTAAGCCTAGAGTGAAATTTGGGAGCTTGAAACTTGAAACTCTAAACAGAGCATTTTAGGCAATCATTAACTAGGCATAATGCTGCCATGAAAGCAGACACATTTGTGAGAAGACACACAGAGTTTCATTGATTAAGGACAAAATCCTATGCTATTGATGCTACTGAGGAAAGTCCCGTCAACTATCAGTGTGGCATTTTGCTGCGTTTCACATAATAAAGATTCATAGTAGTTGAGAGGAAATGCTACCGGAGAGCAGTAAAAGCAAAGTATTAGACTTTGTCCTTGTGGAGATCAAAGTACAGAGGTATAAGATGGTGCTGTTTCTAGTTTGTTAAAGTAGTTTCCTGGTAATCATTTGGGTGTCTTACTGTTGCAGTGGAGTGCGTTGTCTAATGGAAGAAGTAACGCACTCGTTCTCATACAGCCATGTCATGTGCTTCACGTTAAGTACAAGTCTTTGCTTGTGATGCTCTAGGCAGAATCTGCATTTATCAGTCTTATCTTGAGCAGCTAATAATGTACAACCTTAAATGAAGTGGGCAAGGTATCTCTATCACTGACTCCTTTCAGCCTACCTTGCTGAGAGCATCTTTAAGCAGAATTCACAGAAACTTGTAAGTTTCTAGGCTAGTCATCATATTGTATCGAGTTTGGATTTATACCAGAGGAAAGGAAACCTTTTGATTGTATTCTGATGAATAAGACTTGAAATTTTAGAAAAGTGGCCACTGTGTGTTCTACACTGGTAAATTGAACACTGCCAGGGAATGTTCTTGGGATGCTGCCATTTGAGTCCTGATAAATGTTAGCCTAGTGCCTAAATGAAGACAAAGATGTAAATGCCATTCAAGTAATGCATTTGCTAAAGCCAGAACTAGGCAAGGTAATAAGATCAAGTTTAATTACCTACTGATCGAAAATAGTGAAGAAGCTATCTCAGAAAATGTATGGTGAAACCAAACTCCTGAAGTGTAAAGGAAGAAAATCAATCCAAAATAACTTGTATTAAAACACAGACACTTGTATTTAAGGTAATCTCTGGAATACAAGTCTGATGTGGAGAGACTAAATAGAATTCATAAAATCGTATCTGGACATTACCTGAAATTCAGGAAGTATTCAGGACTCAACAGAATCACACCTTTGCATCAGAATGGTTGCCAGATTGTATAATTGCTGAAAAGTCCTTTAAAATGTTAATTCACAATTACTTTTTCTTGTCCCTTTCATTTCTGAGGTTGGAGATGAAATAGTTCGTATAAATGGATATTCCATTTCATCGTGCACACATGAAGAAGTCATAAACCTCATTCGTACAAAGAAAATAGTGTCCATAAAAGTAAGACGTAAGTAACTGAAAAAAATCACCTCTACCACCATAGATTATTAACACATTAATACCTGACTATTATTAATAGGTTGCTGATTATCCTTAGAAACGTAACAGAGTATTTTTCTTTTTCAGATGTTGGCATGATACCTGTCAAAAGGTAATGGTGTTTCATTTGAAAACAAATTATATTGTTTATTTTCACTTAGCCTCTTGTATCCAAAGAAGCTGTGTGATTATGGAGATGTTTGAATGCTGATTAAAATGTCACGTCCATCGTAATTAACGGGCAGATGTGTTGTTTGATAAATCCGAATTCTTATGACTGTTATCGCCTTAAGGGAACCAATTTCTATTTCCTCATTTTTCGTGCCTATTTCCTGGAAATGTTGTTATCAGTGCACCCAGTTTAACAGAGAGCTCCACTGCTTCTCTGTGTATGTGGGTTTTGAAGGTTGCTTCTTCAGGGCTTAGACAAATTTAATATTTTTGTCCACTTCCAATTTATGTTGCAAATTTATGTTGAAAAGTTGAATCTTAAAGTGGAATGTTTCAAAAATGTTAGTGGTGTCAGGTGTCTCTTCAAATAGACATTTGAGTAAGCGGTTCAAGTTGTTATAGTTGATTTTCTAGAGTTTCCTGAAATTGTTTCATTTGCGGATGTTTTATCCATTTTATGTTTGACCAGCTTTACTAGCCTGAATAATTGTATGCCTGTTTGATGTTTTATTTAAATTGCTGGCAAATAAACCATTTGTTGTGAATGGTATCCAAAGAAAGTTCTGGATGCAAAGTAGAAGGCGAAATTCAAAAGTAGCGTATTGAGTACATTGGCATTTATTTTGTCCTGTGATTTTTGCATTGTTTTTTCTTTCCAGTTCAGCAGATGAACCCCTTAAATGGCAATATGTGGATCAGTTTGTGTCAGAGTCTGGGGTAAGAGATCAATATTATATTAACAAGTCTTCTGGGAAATCTGTAATGTTTCTAAAACAACTTCTCCTCTGACCTTATCACAGAAGCTATTGTTTGTGTTTCTGTGATGCAATATCTTGTTACAAATGTTCTGTGAGAAACATCTTCTGTGTTATGAAATGATTCTAGAACCATTAGGTAAGGGAAGGGCAGGACACAAATGGAATAGTTTTTAGTCATTATTTGGTACTTCATTTTGGTTGAGCTTATTAACTTCCTAGGCTGTAGTTCTACTGTATAAATCTTTATCAGATTAGTTGGCCTATATTAGGTATATTAGTGGAGGAATAATAACTTTGAATGCAAGTGACTTCTAAGGGTTGCAGCAGTGAAAAGAAATACCACAATTGCTGGTCTTTTGCTTTCAGGAAGAAAGACTTAGTTAAATAGTGAGCAGTATTGTGTATTTCTCCAGCCCTATTGTCAGGGAACATCTAAATAATTATTTTGCCATATCACTTTCCTCTAATTTTCCTTCACCCTTTTCTGAAGACAAAGTTTGACTATTTAAGTAATCTTCTCCAAATAGATAAGTTCACTCTTTCACCTCAGCCATGCAGCTCCACTGAAATGACTCTACTTCCCATTCATTTCCAGTAGGATAGAACCTTGGAGGAATATTATCTTGATGTTGGCAGGGTTTCATCCTGGCTACATGAAATTTTATAGTAATCTTGATATGAATTCAAGACAGAATAACATCTGCAACGCTTTTTAATCCCTCTACAGGAAGGAAAGGGCAGTGTTGCTGGACTTGCTTCTTCTGGAGGGAGAGACAGTAAAGAGAAGAAAGTCTTCATTAGTTTGATTGGTACAAAAGGCATGGGATGCAGGTGTGTACACATTTCTTATTTAATGTCAATGGTTTGTTGGGTGAGACATTCAAGGCAATTATTTCCATCCTTCATTGATATGCTATTGGGAAGACAAAGATCCCTGCTGAATCAGAAAGGTAAAATGCAACAGCAGGATATGGTGAATGGACTGGAGGGTAGGCCCTATGAGGAGCGATTACAGGAACTGGGACTGTTCAGTTTGGAGAAGAGGAGGCTCAGAGGGGACCTCATTGCTGTTTACAACTACCTGCGGGGAGGTTGCAGCCAGATGGGTGTGGACCTCTTCTTCCAGGCTGACGACACCAGAACGAGAGGGCACGGCCTCAAGCTACGCCAGGGGAGGTTCAATCTTAACATTAGGAAGCGGTTTTTCACAGAGAGAGTAATCGCATATTGGAATGGGCTGCCCAGAGAGGTGGTGGAGTCACCATCCCTGGAGGTGTTTAAGAGAAGACTGGACGAGGAGCTTAGTGACATGGTCTAGCAGGGCGGTGTAGGGCTGGATGACGTTGGGCCCCTTCCGGCTCGGAGTGGCCTGCTAGACTGTGAGGGATCCAGTTTGGTGTTATGCTCTGCGATGTGCTCTCGGTCTCCTTACGGGTGTTAGATGGTGAGTTGGACTAGATGATCCTTGTGGGTCCCTTCCAACTCATAACATTCTGTGATTCTGTGATTCTGTGATATCTGGCACATACTGCATATTTTTAGGCAAAGCATAAATACCTGTGTTCAGTTACAACACACACAGAAAAATTAAAATTATGAGCAGGCTGAAAGCGACCTAATACAAGATTGTCATGGAACTGGGTCTTTAAAATACTTTTACACTTTTAAATGTCTCAAATGTTGCTTGGTAACATATTAAGCTCCAGGACTGTCCACTGTCGGTTTCACTCCCTGAACTTGGACTGCATCCTGTGACCCCATTCAGAACTAAGATACTGTCATAAAGCTATATACAGTGCCTAAAATTAATACTGAATTTACAAGATTTTAGAGACGTAAGATTCTGTGATTCTCAGGTTCCAGTCCTTGCAGTAGTTAGAGAGTTTTGGGGGTAAAAAGGATATTGTAGGATTTCTTCTGTATTTAGGAATATATAGTTGAAGTTATTAGGAGCTTTATTTCATGTTGTTTGGAGGATAAAAAGGCTTTTAAAATATTATTTACAAACCTGTAGGGGTGGTTTAACATCACTTGTTGGATATATAATTCACAAAAGCACCTTCTGTGTTTGGGCTGAGCTGAGATGGCAGCTTAGTTTCCAAGCTAGATGTTGACCTCTGATTAAAAGATCCTCCTTGCTTCTATTGAATAATCCTAAAAGAGTAACATGGTTTTATACATAAGGTATCTATAAAATGTATGCATGTATAGGTATGTATAAAATATGTCTGTTCAGTGAGTAAACATGCAAGCAGTTCTTCATTGTGTTGCTTGCTTTCAAATATTGTTGGTGTCCCAGTGCCTTAGACAGGGCAAGCCAATATACTATGTTCGTTTCAACATCAAGTCAAAATCCAGAAGGTTGTGTATTTTTCTTTTAGCTTTTTCTTAAATATGAATTTTGTGGTGTAGAGAGTAGAAAAGCAGGATGATAAACTATTGTGGTGCTTGTTTCAGCATAGGGTAATAACATAAATCTTCTCTGATTAAAAAATAAATTATGAGAAAACAACTGAAACTGCTCACTGTATTGCACTGCATTGTTCTATAAATATTATCCTGTAAATGTTTTGTGTTTTTTATATTATCAGTATTTCCAGTGGTCCAACACAAAAACCAGGCATTTTTATCAGCAATGTTAAGCCAGGTTCTCTTTCAGCAGAGGTGGGCTTGGAGGTAAGTGTGCCACCTTCCATGGTAGGTACTACAAGGAACTCATTTGCTATTTGCCACTTCAAGCATTCTGGATCACTGTAAAGTCACTAGCTGTGTTGGGTTTTGTTGTTTTGGGTTTTTCCCATGGAAAAGAAATACCTTGTTGTTACATTTCAAATTAAGCTAGTTGAATCCTGAGCTTGATGGAGTATTGGTCTCAGCCAGGTCACTCCTGTTCTTAAAATTTTAGGCAATCTCAAGCAGTGACAAAGAGGAAATGGGACTGTGGAAGAGATATGCAAGCCTGACCGGTTGGTGGCCTGTTCCCTTTGTGCTCTGCCAGTGCCCATGGTTGTTGTGTTAATGATGTTAGAGAGCATATCTCTTTCTGTGTTTATTTAATATATGTACTAACTTAGCACCTGTATTAAAATTAATATTAATTTCTTTAGGTTGGTGATCAGATTGTGGAGGTAAATGGAGTGGACTTTTCTAATGTGGATCATAAAGAGGTAAGATCAAAACTTCCTTAATCCCCTGTATCTGTAGTTGTCAGTGTATTAAACATCTGTCTGATTTTCCTGGCCACGTAAATTACGTTTTGATACTGGGCTTACTGAGTCAAGGGGTTGTGTATTGAACATGGGAATTTCGGGATTTGCATACCTACCACTCTGTTTAGTTCAGGTTGGGCTTCTGGAAATTCCAGGCTTTACAACCAGCATCTTCCATTCAATATATATGGGCCTTTTATCACTTCATTCAGACTGATTTTTGTTTTGTCTTAATTTACAGGCTGTCAGAGTGCTCAAAAGTAGTCGTACTTTGACCATCTCTGTGGTAGCAGGTGCTGTAAGTAGTATTTTCATAAAAACAGAACACTTGTGAAAATTCCTATGTGGGCAAATAAATGGTAAAAATAAATGGATAAAAACTAAACTTGTATTTCTTTATAAGATCTGTACCATTAAATTCTATCAAACCAGGACAGTGTTGAGTGGCTTTTGATTATTTTATACTGTCCAAAGTGTTCTCAAATAAAGAGTTTCATGATTGTGAGCCTGTGCAAAACCATTCCCTTTACAAGGAACCGAAATTCACTTTATCTTAATGGCTTCTCATGTTTAAGAGCTTCTGTTCTAATAGTTATCTTCTTCTGCTGAAACATGAAAGGTGAATTAGACTGGAGTTAAATAATTTTTCATCCAGAATAGCTGATGTCTTACTCTTATTCCAAATTAATTTCTTTTGTGACTGGTTATCTGATCCCTTTAGTGTATCAACACATTGAAAATTGTTCCATTTTCCACTGTTCTGTACAAAGAACTGTAAGCCTTTGGGGCCTATTCTAAGGCCAGCTGAAATTGAATCTTCCCTCTGACTTCAGTGTGACTTTAAAGAAATTATTTACTGTTTTTAATGCCTTAACCTATTTTATAGCAAAGTGTAATACTATATACGAGAGGATCCTTAAGTTTATAGTCTTATCTAAGATGATGTTTTTTTAATTGCCTTGCAACTGACTTAAATAGGGAAAAAAGATTTAATAAATCACTTAAGCTGCTTCCTAAGGAATCATGTGTTCTGTGTAGCTACCTTAAAGACTTGACAGCTTATTTAAGCTACAGTAACAGAAGATGCAGTTGTCCAAAGGCATTGTGGACATTGTTAAATAAATGTAGACATTGTTTAAATAAATGTTCCATGCCAGTTGATTAAACTGCAGAAACTCAACATCCTAAGATCTTAGTTTCAACTCCCAGATATGCTAATAATTGTTTAAAAAGATGAGATCTATTCAGCAAGCATCACTGTGGTTGCATCCTTAAAATGGCAAATTATTGCTATGGAACCCTCCTGTTTCACACGCTTTCGCCTTGCATGTCTGTCCCTACCTCAATACGCATCTTTGTGCTGAAAGAAGAGATAGCAAAAGGAAACAATTTTTCTGTTCCTGGTTTTTGTCAGCAAAGACCATGGTACAGAGGCCTTCTTCAATGCCTGCTTTCGTTTAAGCCATCTGCTTTGAGCTTTAGAGACATGAAAAATCCTGCCTTCATAATTAACACAGGATTTTAATTTCAGAAAGGAAAATTAGATAAATATTATCAGTGTTCCACTTACGGCACTATGGAAATATCTTTCTTGAATAGAAAATACTGCTGTTGACTCAAATGTAAAGCAAATGTAACAGGAACAAATCCAACTGAAACACATCAAATATATAATGTTTTGGGCATGTGTATTTCCTGTATTTGGTTTCTCTGAATGATGGTACAGCAGCCATCAAAAGTCATAAGAGCACTAAAACACAGTAACTGTGTAGTTGTCTTCACAATGGGTCAATGTGGTGTTCTCTAGCATTTCATTTCTCAGCTAGATTTCAAGAAAGTAGAATTCCATTTTTTTCTGGGTGACCCACTGAGCATGTATTTGACGTGATCCCTGCACTGTTCTAGCTGACTGTAGTGCTTGCATGTCTTCTCTGAGATGTTGAGCACATCATAACTTTGAGGCTGAAACTGGGATATGAGTTCTTTGGAGTGAAGTGGTCAGGTCTTTCAGAGCCAGAGTGCATTCCTCAGAAAAAGCAATGTGAGGAAATGGCAGATAGGCTAAGATGTAATTATTTTAAAGTATTTCCTAGAAGAACTGCATTGATGATATTTTTCACAACTGATTTAAATGGTGGTTTTGATTTCAGGGAAAGGAGCTGTTCATGACTGAGGAAGAAAGACAAAGAGAAGCACGTCTCCGTGAGCAAGAGCGCCAGGAGTTAATGCATCAGAAGCGACTTGCACTGGAGACTAACAAAATTATCAAAGAGCAGCAGGAGAAAGAAAGATTGTAAGGATTCTGGTCGAGACAGTCTGAAAAATTTAGCTTAGATTTGGAGAGGGCGTGAAAGACAGGAGCACATTATTATTTCCATGGCACTTCTCTCCGAAGCGAGAAGATTCCCATCTTAAATTACACAGTATCACAGTATAGATAAGGCTGGAAAGGACCTTGAAGATCATCTAGTCCAACCTATAATCCAACTAACCTATCATCTACATCTAGATCATATTGCTCAACACCTCATTCAGCCTACCCTTAAACACCTCCAGGGTTGGCAACCCAACCACCTCTGCGGGCAACCCATTCCACATCTGGATCACTCTTTCAGTAAAAAACCTTTTCATAATATCAAGTCTAAACTTTCCCTGCTGAAGCTTAAGACTATGACCTCTCGTCCTGTCACCAGAGACCAAGGAGAACAGACCAACCNAATTAATTTGGGTTTACTGTTGCAGGGTCTCTGTTCATAAAATCCTTATCCTGCAGTGCTCTTGATGTTCTGGGTTTTCAAAGCTGATATCATTAAACCCATCTTGAGTAGAAGGGTCACTTTACTTCTTGCCTGTCATACCCCTGTGGTGCAGTGTGATAGTTACTTTCCTGATGATATTTCCTCATCATTTATTTTTAGCAGGACAGTTAAAAATTTTATACTCTTACAATAACACGCTATAGACTGTCTCAGAAGAAGATAGTGACTTAAAAAGATTAAACAGATCATATGCTCTTATTAGCCACATCATCAGGGATGTCCTCAGGGTTCCTGTAAAAGCATATTGAACCCTTGGTAGCTTAAAGAAGATTTTTAAAAGTAGCGTTCTCCCCTGATACATGTGTATTTACTGTCTATATCTTTTACTAACTATATGCTGACACACTTTGTCCAAGTTCTTACTCAGAAACTACTATTTTTATCGTGGTGTCCTAATTCCTCTTATTATAGAAGAAAACTGGAGATTTCCCAGAAGGCTGCGGAGGAGGAAGAGAGATATCGCAGAGAAATAGAGCAGTAAGTAAAAACTTACATGGGCAGTGTGCCACCTGAGAAAAGGTATATTAGATCTGGCTGAAAACATTCTGCATGTTCCTTTCTAATAAAGTTGTGTCATATTTCCATTTAGTTAAATGTAGGGTCCAATGCATGTCAGGAAGTACACCACAGTTGTGGAATAGGAAACTGAACTGAAAATCAGCACCTGGAAAACGTGAGGCTTATGAGAGTAATAAATTCAATATGAAATTGAAGTTGACCCTTATTTTTAACATATCTTATTTATATATATAGAAACTTAAAATTAAAGGAGCTGCATGTCTCTGAACTTGTTTATTCTGCTGTCACTGAAACTACATATAATTCTAACAGAGGAAAATTAGTACTGCTAAGAAACAGATCAGGGAAAAAACAGAGAAGAATGACTAGAGTTAGAAAACATTCATATACTCCATTTACCTTATATTTTAAAAAAATAAAGCATAGTTTTTGCATGATTAGTAAGGTGGAATTTAGTCATCTTTTTGGTCTGACAGGCAGTTCTGAAAACAGAACTGGTTAGTTAGTTAGACAGGGAAGGTTTAGGTTGGCTATTAGAAAAAACGCTCTTTGCTCAGTGGGTGGTTGGGCATTTGGAACAGTCTCCCCAGGGAGGTGGTCACTGCACCAAGCCTGCCAGAATTCAAGAAGCATTTGGAGGATACTCTCAGGCACATGATGTGATTCTTGGGGATGGTCTTGTGCAGGTCCGGGAGTTGGATCCTTGTGAGTACCTTCCAACTCTGCATATTCTGTGTTTCTGTAGAATATAGCCTCTATGATGCTAAGTGTCTTGAGTAGAAGTTTCAATCATAAATTTTAAGTAGGCTTTTGCTTTTCTGGGGTGAAAATTAATTAAATTAAAACTGTGGCACCAAAAGCAGGAAGTTCTAGAGCCTATTTTATTCAGGAAATCTGATTCATGCTATCATAGTCTATTCTTGTTTTTAAAACCTGTGATCCTAGTACTCAAAGTATAATGATAATACAGTGAGTACTATATTTGTAACTTAAGTACTGTTTTACATTTGGAAGTTTGAAATGAACCAATATTACATAATGTTGTTCTCACAATAATGAATTTCCCTTCTAAATGATGTTGGGAAATGGCATGAAAGAAGAGTTGCATGTTTCGATCTGCATCTGTAAGGTTCAAAACTGAGTACATATTCCTCAGCTGTCACAATAGAAGAATCTTCTGACAGTCGTGCCATGGGCTCATCTGCAGCACATGGATGGATTTTTACATATTTCCCTTTTCCTATTCCTTGGGAATTGATAACATCCTGTTCTTTATTGTGGTCTACTATAGAAATCTCTGCAATAGCTAAAAGCTGTTATAAAAGCAGACCATCACAGGTGAAGAATGATTCCATTCTCCAAATCTAGATTGCATGTCTTTTATGATGTTGGATAGCTGCGGTGCTCTTCTGAACTGAATGCATCTTTACTCACTCAGAGAGGGCTTTCATGCTTTGAGGGCTGTTCATTTTAAGGTCTGGTGTGGCTTTATACTTCCTTGTGTAATTTTCAAGTGCTGCTTAAACACTGTAAAGCTTTTCTATATTCCAGCTCAAAATGTTACGTCAGCGTCAATCTCCTTGGTGGGAAGGAGGGAGAATGGTAGTAGAGCACCTTAGATGAAATCTAAAGTTTAAATTTAATAAGCAGTTGTGGCAGGCAGGTACACTACAATACTATGCTTTTATGTATTAATGGTTTGTGAGGATCATCCCTTGCTTTTGTTTAAAAATTGTTTCTGCAGAAATTCTCTGTGTAAAGTCACTGTGCCCTTTTTTTGTATCCTGCATGAATTTTAGGAAAAATTTCCAAATATTCCTGAATGGTAGATGTCCCCAACTCTGTGTACTTTGAGACAGAATTGTAGTTACAGTATAACCCTATTTTTAAAATTATAATTAAATGTAAAAACATTCTGTCAGTTGTTCCCCCCTATTGTATGCCTCTAAATTTAAATACTGAGCTCAGCAGCAGATTTGAGTGTTTTGACTTCATGCAAATATTTTTTCAGTTTACTTTAGCTGATTTAGAGAGGCAAAACTTAATGTAAGTATAAATAGCATTATATATATTTAAGACCTGGTGAATTTTGGCACCATGTATCAGTTTACCAGTTCAAGACCGGCCATAGTCAGAAATAGATCTTGGATCACTTAAGACACCGTATATGAAGCTACAAGCTGTTAGGTTATACAACATTTCTGTTTTGACCGACTTGATATTTGCTCAGTTTTCATTCAAAATGCCCTTTTTTTCTGATCATGGTGCCATTCGAGCACCTGCTAGGTTATTTACTTGTTCTGCCAGCTGCTTTGTCCCAAAGTGTAACACACTCTCTATGCCGCCAGCCCTCTCTGTCCCTCTGTTCACCTCTCTTCTCTTTTTTTTTTTTCTCCTTTTTTTTCCCCCCTAAAATACTGAGCTTAATGTGGTTTGTGTTTCAACCGAATTTACTTCTTTTTGGGAAGAGTCACTTTTAGTGCAACATAGAACTATGTGTTTAGGAAGCAATCATTAAAATGGGTCTAGGATATAGAAAGAAGACATTTACTTTTTAGGTGTAACATCATTGTAACTTCAGATTTACTGCATCTGATGTGGTAAATGTTCTGTCACTCAGTGTTTTAGTTAAAACTGACTGCTTTTTCCAGTAGGTCCTTCTAGTTACTACGTGAGGGATGCTCTTTTACTTGGGTTGAGGTGACAGTACTGCAGTGTGTCACTGGGCTTAGTATTCTGGGCAAGTGTTTAGATAACTGGCCTTGGAAGCCTCAATATTAACTTAGAGTATTTTACTCAGTTACACTGTATTTTGCAAATTATCTTAGTAGCTTAGTAAATGAATAAGATGGAAAGAAATTTGCTTTGAGGGAAGGAGCGTTTTATTATGCTTTATATTAAAAGAAAAATCAAACATACTAAACACTAAATAGTTGTAATGAATATATATTAATGCTGTTGTTTTTATAGTTGGAATTCCCAGCTGCAATTTTTTCCCCTAGGATAACGGCAGAGGAAGAGAAATTCAAAAAGGAGTGGGAAGAAGACTGGGGTCCTAAAGAACCACCCAAGTCTCTAAAAACTGTAACTGCAGAAGTGCACTCTGCCCCTCGTTCCAAACACAAAAGTAAGTCATTGATTTCAAACTGCCTCCTTGTGTTTGTTTCAGACACATTACTGAGCTGAATGGATTATATCATCAGTTTGCCTTGGAGACAAGTTGGTTGGAGCATGGTGCTAGTAACATCAAAGTTGTGGATTCAATCTCTGTATGGGTCACTAACTCAAGAACTGGGCTTGATGATCCTTGTGGGTCCCTTCCAACTCAGAATATTCTGTGTTTCTGTGACTTGGTTGTCTTCGGATGGCTGGAAGCACAAAATAATTATGTAATGTAATTTCCTGTTAAATAAAAGTTACATATACTACCTGCGGGGAGGTTGCAGCCAGATGGGTGTAGACCTCTTCTTCCGGGCTGACGACACCAGAACGAGAGGGCACGGCCTCAAGCTACGCCAGGGGAGGTTCAATCTCAACGTTAGGAAGCGGTTTTTCACAGAGAGAGTAATTGCGTATTGGAATGGGCTGCCCAGGGAGGTGGTGGAGTCGCCATCCCTGGAGGTGTTTAAGAGAAGACTGGATGAGGAGCTTAGTGACATGGTCTAGCTGAGGGGTGTAGGGCTGGAAGACCCTGGGTCCCTTCCGGCTCGGAGTGGCCTGCTAGACTGTGAGGGTTCTAGGTGGTGTTACGCTCTGGGATGTGCTCTCGGACTCTGTACGGGTGTTAGGTGGTGAGTTGGACTAGATGATCCTTGTGGGTCCCTTCCAACTCATAATATTCTGTGATTCTGTGATTATCTTGCAAAATCTACATCCATTCTAATAGTCATGATTTTTAACAATCAGCAACATCAGGCAAATTTTTTTTTAAAAAGGTTACTAAGAAATTGTCTGAAGTATAAACCTCTATAGCTTGGGGGTTTGATGCATTGTTTTCCATGTTGTTTCTGTTCGGTGTTTTACCTGTCAACCTTTTCAGTTTGGGTCAGAAGGGACCTTCAAGATTATCCAGTTCCAACCCCTCTGCAGTGAATGGGGGTCCTTTTTACTAGACCAGGTTGCTCAGAACCCAGTCCAGCCTGGCCTTGAAGGTTTCCAGGGATGGGCATCCGCAGCTTCTCTCGGCAGCCTGTTCCAGTTTTTTACCACCCACACAGTAAAAAACTTTCTGATAATATCTAATCCAGATCTACCCTATTTTAGTTATAAACCATTTGGCCTTGTTCTATCACTACATGCCCTTTTAAAAAGTCCATTTTCAATTTTTTGGTAGTCCCTTCTAGGTACTGGAAGGCTGCTCCAAAGTCTACCCAGAGTATTCTCTTCTCCATGCTGAACAGCCCCAAGTATAAGTCTGACTTAGTTGTCTGAAGGAATTGAAGACAACTGGAGCTTAGTTGCCACTTAAGAAGCTACATTAGAACCTCCAAATAGTGTGTGGAGAGTGTACTAAATTTCTGTTGCACAAAAAAAAAAGTGGAAAGTGCTTGTTGCATAACTTACAGGAGACTTGGCCCTATTCTTAAGCTGATTATGTTATATTTTGTGTGACTTTGGAGAAGTCACTTATCTTTTCATGGGTGAGGAACTGAAATAGGGATACTTTTCTTCTGCAGCCATCTCTTACCCATTTGGTTTCCTGACTCCTTCTCTGTGTTGCATTTGCCCCAGTGACAGTGCAGTAGAAGGCTGATTCTTTTTGAAGCCACATATCCCAAAACTGCTGACAGTTTGGTTCCTGGAAAAACAACCTACCTCTGCACCCACCTAAATGGCAGGGCAGGCTAATGGTCCTCATGCAGATTCTAACTGCTCTTCAGAGTTGGAGGGGGCTGGAAATTGGTTTGATTCAAGCAAGACCTTTTTTTCTCCCCTCAATTATGTAGAAAAATATCCCATTGCTAACTACATTTTTTTTTTTATTTCACGGAAACTTCTAGTCACATATGGCTGATCTCTTTTTCATTTCATGGGAACCTCTAGTTAGACTGTCACTTCTATCTCCTCACTCCTTTCCTCCTTTGTTTCTCTAGTAGATTTAGAGGGATTTGCACATGACCAACTTGAAACAGATGACATGGATGAAGTGATCATGAAGCAGGACAAACAGGTTTGCCACTCAGCCTTAACTTCCTCTCCTGGTTCAGATTCTTCCTGTGTCTCACTTCCTCCTGACAGTCAGTCTTGACTCTGAACTGACCATTTGGTTTTTCTAGGGTGACACATGTGATCTTCTGCTAAAAGATTACAAGTTTTGACACTACTGTCACTGCTTTCTAAAGATACCTTGATATGAAATTTAACAATCCTACAGGAATACAGATTTTACTGAGAGCTCTGTGTGTTATCAGTGTTTAATGTATAAAATTATGGTAATAGATTATTTTGTATGTTTTTAATTAGCTACATATATTTTTTTGTGCACTTGGCTTGAAATATTTTGTCCGAGGAAATGGAGCTTTTCTTGCCTTCTCAAATGCCAGTGTTCTGCCACAAGCTTGAACGAGTTTGAATGATTGTTTCATGTTAGGAGTACTTGTTAAAACTATTGTAAAGCAGAACTGTGACTGTAGAAATCTTAGTACATAATTCACTTGCTTGTATGGGTTTGTATGAAGATTACTTGTTGCATTTCCTTTATTAAACATAAAATGTGTATCATTAAAATAAGGAAGACTTAACGACTAAATGTAACAGCACAATTTATCAAGAAGTTGACTAAGAACTTGACATGTAATGTCAGTCCTTTGGTTTTGCGCCTTCAAATAAATTTTAATGTTACATGTACCAGCATGGATTGATCTGAATATGAACCAGTCCTTGGCTTTTCTTCAAAAACCAACTTTTCCTTTACCTTTTATAGCTTTTGGATGGTTTTATCGGTATGAAGGAAAATTTCCCACAATCCGTAAGGTACATAGTTTGACATGCCAATTTGTTTGCTGTGTGTTTGGATTCCTTATTTTTCTTCTCTGTAGTTACTTGGGCATTCTTTATCATCAAATGTTTCTTTTTTTAATGTGTGCACAAATTAAGATGTGTTAGGAGTGCATGTGTCTAGAAGTTTGTCCTTTTGAGTACTTTGGACTTTCAAGTTCTGCCAGCTGGAGAGGGAATTCTATGTCAATAGCTTGCTGAAGGTGTTCTTACAGGTGGGCATTGCATGTCTTCTTGTTCTCCAGAAGTCCTCAGAATCATCTATGTCAAAATCCCAAACAGTACAGAGAAAAAAAAATCAGTGTGAACCAAATACTTGGTTCCAAATTATACCTTTGCAAATATCCCAGTAGAAGTAGTGCTGAAGGCACAAGGCTTTTAGACATATACAGTACACATTAGCAATCTTCAAGTTGATAGAGTGCTTCTCTGTCTGTAGAGATGCTGCTGAGGTATTGCAATTTCAGTTTGTCAGAGTATCTATGTTTTATTCTTGCTGTTTCTTTATTCCCTCTATTTCTTTCAATGTATATTAGCCAAATTATAAGGGATTTGCTGTTGTGTGCTGTGGTGCTGGGTTTTTTTGTAATTAACTGTGGTAGAAATGCTATGAAGGTATTATGCGCCTATCTTCTGAGAACTCAAGGTTTCTGAGGAGGTCAGGATTGTTTCTGACAGAAGTATTTGTGTCACCATTTAGGACTACGTATTACTTTAACCTCCTGTATGGCCAAGATATGCCTTTTCTCCTTAATGGAGAATAAGAAAAGATGGTATATTCTGATAGTGTTTTGTGTTGCTAGCAACTGTAAATCACCATGGATCTGTAAGCTGCGTGAAAACCGGTGCAGTTACGATTTCTATCTGAAAATTCTAAATGCATATTATGAAAACTCAGTCTCTTCACACAAGTAGGTGATCTTTTGTACTGCTGCTGACAAATATGGTTGACTGAATGTCCAAATTCCTTTCCTTATAGTAAGGAAGATCTTACACAATTACTGTTGAACTCTGCCACACAGTGTGTGCTAGAAGCTTGAAAAGATGTATTTTTTAATCTTTGGCTTTTAGGAATATTTTTAAATCTGGCGATGATGAATTTTCATCCTACTCCAAATTGCTAATGATTTTTTTGTTTTGTTAAAAAAAAAATCCCTCTGTACTAAAAATATGTGTAATAGGAAGTAAACTGAATCCATGGGGAAAATGGGTGGAAAGGATGAATCATTCTGTTGTATCTGAACACAGTGAATGCAGCTAAGATTCTCTGATCTATGTTCATCTTCTGGAAGACTTTGGCATGTGTACTGCTTAGTGTGCCATTGAATTCAGTGATTTTTCAAATGTTGGTTGACTTGCCTGATGTCACATTTACTAGATGGTACTAAATACATTTTCCAATTTTTTAGTGGATAGTGTCAACAATTGTTTATAAGGTAAAAACTAATTATCCCTGAATAAAACATGCCACAGAATTAGGTTTATGTTAAAACATTAGTCTAAAAAGCTTGACTTTTTTTTACTTAAACTTTTTGATCTCAAATGTTAACTTTTTTTTTCTTTTCCCTTCTGTTTCTCTCCCCCCAACAACACCACCCCTATGTAATCATGAAACAATAGACTGCATTCTACCGAACTCAGCAGTGCAAAATTCCAGCTTGTGCTTGACTGGGTGAATTGGCTTTTGTAGCTGCCAGGGAAAATGTCTGTTTTCTCAAAGCTTTGATATCAATTTTAGTGTGCAAAAGGTGAAAGGAAGACAAATAATGCTGTTGAATGTTAAGGAGTTGATGATGGTTTGGGGAATTCAAAGCAAGAGACGTCAGTGGGTGATGATGATGAGCAGAGCAAAATCAAACCTGAAGCATAGCCTTTCTGAGCAGTGGCAGTAGTTGACAGTAGGTGGCCAGCTGCTTCTGTTTTGCTTTTTTTCCCCAAATAAATGGAGAACACAGGTTTTCCCATGCAAACTGTTGGATGGTGAGTTGGACTAGATGATCCTTGTGGGTCCGTTCCAACTCATAATATTCTGTGATTCTGTGAAACTCTAGGTCCTACCTGTCCAAATGTGAAAGGGCAGCAGAAGTGTGAATAAGTAGAAATAAGGAGCACTGTGTTTTTTGAAGACAAGGAACAGTGGTTTCTATGTAGTTTTTCCCTCTGGTTGCACTCTACATCTAAAACTTTAAAGCTGTTTTGTGTTGTATGTAGTTAACTCATCTGAGTAGATTTTATCCAGCCCTTGTAGGAGCTACATGGTCTTTGTACAGTGCTCTTTCTTGGAAGCAATTCAGTTTGTGTACTGATCTTAGCCTTTCCTACATGATTCTTTATTTCAGTTTTATTAAGGGATGCAGGTTGGGGACATATGCATGAAACTATTTTATGCATAGACCATCTACCTATACATGAGCGTCTGTCTCCTGAAAGCAATCAAAACGGACATTGCCAATCAAGACCCAAACAAAATTGTTTGATTTATTCAAAGTTTTGTAATGGGGTTGTGTGCCCTGAAGTTGTAACTTTTAGAGAAGAAAAAATGGTGAATTTTTTGATCTCATCCCACTTACATTAATGAGCACAGACCCTCCAAAAACGGTTGAATTTCCTGCAAATGGCTGGGTAAATGAACTGTAGTTTTACTTTTAAAAGATTATCCCCATACTTTAATAGACTGTAGTTAAATTTTCCAGGCATGTACAAGGCATGTATTCATGTACCAAGCTTGAAGTTTGTGATCTTTTTAGCTGATGTAACAATTTTTGTAAAAAATTTCCCAGAAAGGGAAAGAACGAAAGAAGTCAAAAAGTGATAGTTTTTGTGAACAGAAGAAGAATAAAAAGGAAATGGAGTTTGAGCAAAAACTTGCCAAAGAGAAAGAAGGGATGTTGGAGAAAGAAAAACAACTGAAAATAAATCGTCTTGTGCAAGAGGTATGCTGGGATCTATCAAGTGCAAAATTACACTGAAAGAAAATGAGCAGGATCTTTAGTGGAATTATCTTAGCAGGACACTTGCTTAATTATGTCAAAGATAATGAAGTGTAAAAAGCTGTTTCACTGCAAAACTGTTCCCACATTTTCTTGTTTCTACTCAGCTTTTGCCCAGAGGATAGCTCTGCAGTTAGTGAATGCTCATGTGTAGTGATGAATTAAATGAAGGACTGATTTCAGTATTTTTTTTTTTAATGTTTTCAGAAAAACAGGAAGTTTTCTCAAAAGCATTATTATTTTTAAAACTAGCTGAAGTAATATTTCATACCTGTGAAACCTATCTATATTGTGACCACACCTATAACCTTTTCTCATGCACTGCTGTTATGGTTAAGGTATCTGAGACAGAACGAGAAGACCTGGAAGAATCAGAAAAGGTGCAGCACTGGGTGGAAAGACTTTGTCAAACACGGTTAGAACAGATTTCCTCTGTGGAAAATGAGTCTCCTGAGGTAAAATTCTGGCTTTTCCATATATTGCATGGTGTCTAAATAACTCACTGGTTGTCTCCTAAAAGCAGCAGGTTTTTCCCAGAGAAAAATCTGTCTTTATTTTCCCCCCCTTCATTCTAAGACTGGTGGAAAAAGTTAGTAATTGGTGAATTATGATCTATAGCATATCCTGTTCCTATATTTTATGAAGATTTAAGAATTATTATAATGAGCTGGTTTATTTTGTTTATAATACAGTGATCCCCCGTTATTCGCGGGCTGTTGGGTCTGGTCTGCCTTACGCAATTTGTGAAATCCACAAAGATAGCGAACCCACTACGTAGTCAAGTACACCACGCCTGTAGCCACGCCCCCTCCCCTAATAAGGTTTGGAGGACGGTCCTGAGAGCGGGGCTTGTTTCAGATGTCTGGCTGAGCTCCGCCGGGGCGGGGGGCGAGCGGTGAGTGGAGGAGTCTTGGTGCCACGGCTTGTCCTGGCGGTTGGCGAATGGCAGGGTCGGCGGCCAATCAGACTGAGGTCGCAGTAGGCTCTTCGCGCGCACTGAGGTCGCACAGCTCACGGAAAAATCACCCGCAAATACTGGATCACGAATATGCGGGGGCTCACTGTATCACCACAAAATTAAATTTTATTGGCACATGACCTGTTTGGGCTAGGTAGGAGATGCTACCAATAACAAAACGGGGCTAGGATACCCTGCTGTGTTTATTAATATTCCATGAAAATAAGAACAGAATTGATGATGGGTTCTTGGATGCTTCCTGGTATTGCACATAAAGAAAATTACAAAAAAAGATGAGAAACCAAAAGGCTGGGGTTTGGCTTTGTGCAATAAATAGTCCCATTAAATTAGAGGAGTTGCAGATAGGGATTGTGCCTCAGAGCCTGATGGTTCTTGATGTGTAGTGAGGCTTTCCCACCATCCTGCTTCTCTGGCTGTTTTCCAAGTACAGCTGCTTTCAAGAGGAACACTGCAATTTGCTGAACTCCTGTGGGATCCCCGAGAAACCAGAACCACAAAAGGGACCCTTGGGGAACACTCTTGCATGAATTTCCTGCAGGTCAATGTGGAGCAGCTCTGAAAAAAGTTACTGATCTTCTGTTCGTCATGGCCTTAGGCTAAGATGTATGTGGCTTTTCAGTCCAGATCTCTAGGACAGTGGAATGATTTACTGATTTCCCTCTCAATTCCTAAACTTTAGTGCTTATGTTCTGCTAGAACTTTGTCCCCCTGATGTAAAGTAAGGAGGAATATAACAGATGACAAATATTTTTGTATTTTCAGAGCTCTACTAATATTTAAAACAACTATTCTATGTTGTATTTGCTCTGTCAATTCTTCTATTACATTCTATTTATATGCTCTATTACAATTTTTCTACAAAACTACCCAAGCAGTTAAATTCATGTAAGATACAAAACCTGAGTACCCCCGAGGAGTAAATGCATCTGAACAACATTCAGGTACTATAGGTATCAACTGCTTCTTGGATACAAGAGCAGTCAAGATCTCTCAACCTCTGCCAAAGAAATACTAATTTTTCAGTACCGAGAGGTGAGTATGTTAGATGAAGAGATCCAAAAGAATGCCAACAGTGTTTACCCACTTGAGGAAAGTGTTATGTTAGACTAAGGTGCGTGTGTCTGCCACACAGTTAACTTATGTAGTATTTCCTCAACTGAGTCGACAAAATAACAAAACGAAAGAGTGAATTTTCTTAAATACCTTGATTTTATCACTGATAAAGGAAATGTTAGCACCTCTAACAGCATATGTAGAATCGTTCTTCACACTCACAATATTATTTTTTTGGGCAGGGTGCTCATTGTGTTCAAACTCTGGAGTTTATTATCCCCACAATAGATCTGATGTGGATTAACAGAAATTATAAGATCTCAACCCCTTTGTGGAACTGAATTTCACAGCACATTAAACTTCTGGTTTTTTAGCTGCTTAAGCATTGTTTCTTTTCTTGTATTAATGTGTGGTTATGATTACATGACTTTTCCCTTTTTTAGTGCCACAAAATTTCAGGGCCTGTGTTTGATTATTTTCCTTTCAGATAATGACTTCTGCAAGGAGTAGTTCTTGCTTTCTCTTCATGAGATCTAGAGAGGCAAGAGTTGTGTTATCTGTGATTTGTCCTGTGATTTTACCTTCTGAAGACATCATGCTATTGGGGTTGTGGAAGGTGTCTTTTGTCATTCCCCCCTGCCCCAGCAGCTAAGGCCACTATCACACTCCTATTTTTCTTCTTTTTAAACTAGAATCTCAAGGAGTGGTCTTAAAAAGCCTTTCAGAGAAAACATTTATATATATATTCTGTGCGGGAGAAGCCAAGAGCTTCCTGTGCAGGAGCAGTTAGGCTGAGTGGTGTTCTAGGACTGGTCATTAATTTCTTCAGAAGTGTTGCAGGCAGAACTGTTAAGGAAGATTTCTCTTCTGTTGCACATAGTTGGCAAGTGGACGTCCTTCTCCTTCTCTTTCTGCCACATCAATGCGGCGTTTTGCCGGTGGCCTGCAGCTTCACACCACAGATCTTGATGATATAAACTTAGATGAAGTTGACAAGCCTAAACAACGTGCACCACCACCTCCGCCACCACCCCCCACTGTTACTCCAGCATCGCCAGCTCATCCACTTCCTCCCTCAAATGTTCCACTTTCAAGAGGTCCAGCCCTGTCTGTAGCACCAGCTTCCCAGGTGACCTCATGATCAGCTTGGATGCATGTGCCTTTACCATTTCCCCGTGTGCCTCCCTTCCCATATCCGTCACCCACTTTGTCCGCTGGATCTTCCCATCTGGCATTACAAAAGGGAATGAGATGGTGTCATGGTTTCCAAGTGGTGAGTGCAGTCCAGATTTAAGTCTAGGGGTTTGTTCTCCTGCCTGCATACATTGTAACTCCATCACATGCAGGTGTGTTAGGCAGAATGTATCAGTTGAAAAAAGGCAATTTGAACTTGAGTGTTTAAAGATGTAAAAAAACCCCCAAACAGCCAAACAATTACAGGAAGCAGATATAATTAATTGGTAAATTTGAGAAAAATATCTGTATAGTAAAAATTACTTGTGAAAGTGTTTTAAATGTGTGTGAAATTGCTTTGTTAGTTGAGAAGGGTGGACAAAGAAAATTGACTTGAAATCAGAAGTTCAAATTTCTAAAAGGTTAAAACTATAAATTTTCAGTAAAATAAAGAAGCAAGAACTGGTCATGTAGTTTGACCTCTTATACACATGAAAGTTAGGGCTTTTTTGAGAAATTCCTTTGACTTTATCACAATCCAAGTCCATAAGAGGATCAAATATAAGAATTCTTGTGCCAGATCTCACTTTATGAAAGAAATGGCAGCCATTTCATCATAATTCCCTTTGCTAAGCACTGCAGTAAGATTCATGTACTTGGTTTTCTGCTAAAAGCTTTTTAATTTGTTTTGAACAGCAGAAGACGATCCCATATTCTCCTTCTGGTTTTGCATGGGTTGACTGACTGCATTGTTCATTTGGGGTTTTTTTTGCGTGTTAACTAACTAGTTTTTGCATTTGCATGATTCTGCTTGGGATGGGAAAGGATATGCACATTGGTCACTTTTCAAAGGAAACTGGGAGATTAGTTCTGTGTTCACATAATTGGCCTTATGTGAATCATGCATCTTTTGTAAACTTAAGTGAACTTCTGATAGTGCTTGGTCTATGTGGTTCATATATTTGAAGTGCCAAGAGTATACTAGATACAATGAAATGGAAATATCAAATGTTCTTATGGATATGGTTTCCCGTTATTTGCAAAATAAAAATTATGTGAAACAACTCGAGTACAAAAGACTACCATTGAGAGGAGAAATACACTCTTCTAAAACTAATAGAAAATACTCAGATGAAGTAAGTAATATAGGAACTGCCGTATTGGATCTGACCTCAAACCAATGAATTCCAATATGTGTGTGACATCCAGCCAGGGTCAAACGACGACAGTATGTCACTTCTGAGTATGTTAGAGAATAGAAATTAATTATTAAAAAAATATTAGGTAATAACAGATAACCTAGTGTCAGTTTTCCCTGAATGTAATTACTCTATTTGAGGAAAAAACTAGGCTCCTAGTAAAATAAGCCAAATTAGTAGTAAAATGAGCCAAAGCTGCTTTGTTTTTAAGTAGAGAACTCAGTATTCCTGTTGTGGTTTCAGAAATGTGTTTTACAGAGTCAGTTTTTAACACCAGGGATAAACAGAAACAGTGCATTTGTGTGACTTCGTGGATTAAAGATGTTGTGTTTATGCCTGCTAAAGCCAACTGTAGTTGTCCCATAAATTCGGTTTTCTAATATTACTCAAACTGGTATCTCTATGTTGCTAGAGTTTTTGGTATTTTTTCTCAGATAGTTGCTGAGTTTTTTTCCCTCAGATCATTTAATTTCCAAGTCAGCTGGAACAAATACCTGGCAAAAGGAATAAAATCCTGTCAAATACTTTTTTGACAACTAACTATTAAAATATCTAGTGTAAATTGTCTGTTTCTCAAAATTATTATTAGCTTTACACTCTATATGAAACCAGTACTAAGTCTGTTGCTGTTTAGGTTGTAAGAAACACCTCCCACATCGGCAAAGTATCTTCTGTGTCAAGCAATCCACTGGTATGTCACGTGCTGTTAATAATGACTGTAGTTTTGTGAACTTCCCATGTAATGCTAATGTTAAGGAAGTGTCGAGGGTTTCTCTCTGCATGGCTAATTTATTTAAAATTCAGCACATGGAATTATGTACCTAATATCAAGTACCGGAAGTGACTTCTAATAGTCCAAGGATTTCGTATTTCAACAGTTTGGCAACATACAGTTCATGTTTGTGTGTTCTGAATGTCTGTCTGTCATGGAGCATGACAGACATGTCTCCTGTCAAGGCAAAAGTATCTAGGACCAAACTATATTTTAAATAAAATGGGTGCTAAGAAGCAAGTGTCATCTTGGAAGAAGAAAATTTGATAGCTCTTTGCACTGATTTTGAGATGTTAGATGGTCTAGATAATGGGATGATGGGATGAGGAGTTAGGTTAAAAAAAAAAACAACCCCACAACAAAAAGATGACCCTGAGATTTGCTCAGTTGGTTAAAGCATAGTGCTCATAACACCAAGGTTATGGGTTCAGTCCCTGTATGGGCATTCCCTTAAGGGTTGGACTTGAAGATCCTTGTGGGTCCCTTACAACTCAGAATATTCTATGATTTCCTTGTTCTGCACTCGAGAAAAATCAGCTGCTAAATTGTGTGACTTCAGGAGAAATCATCCATTTCCAGTGCAGCTTTAACAAGTTGGTATCTATGAACCAACTCAAAATCTCTCGATTTTTATTCTTCTAAGATCAAAAAGCTTAACAACACAACATACATAAACTTTCAGGGAAAGTTTAGACTTGATATTAGGAAAAGGTTTTTTACTGAAAGAGTGATCCGGATGTGGAATGGGTTGCCCACAGAGGTGGTTGAGTCACCAACCCTGGACATGTTCAAGGGGAGGCTGGACGAGGTGCTGAGTGATATGATCTAGATGTAGATGATAGGTTAGTTGGATTGTAGGTTGGACTAGATGATTTCAAGGTCCTTTCCAGCCTTATCTATACTGTGATACTGTGATACATATTTTGCAGTGAGTAACAGCATTACTTGAGAGATCTTCACAGGGACTTTTAAATACATATCTGGTTGCAAACCTTTTTTTTTGTTGTTATTTAAAAAAGAAGAGGGGAAAAAACCCAAAAAAATCCTCTATTAAAAAAAAATGAGTGGCTTAGCCAATTTGCTGGAAGCAAGTAGACAATTTCAGAGGATACAGCTTGTACTATATGAATGCTATCTGGAATACATGACATTTCCTATGAGAAACATTAAGAGAAGTGTGCTCAGAGTTGCTGGGGTTAAGTCAAAAACTGAACCCACAGGGCTCAGTTTTGAACTCTTTTCTTGTATAAAACTGTGCTTGACGTCAGTTTTGGCTCAGTGAGAAGTGTAGAATAGGGTTAGTATGTGCTCAGTTATTAGGTCTCAGATGCCTCTGGTATCTGTACTTCCTGGAGTCAAGGGTAGGTAATTGGTGTAACCAACCCTTGCTGTTAAATCAAGATAAGTTAACTTAAAATTCTTTATGGAAAGCTATTTAATGCAGACCTTCTGAATTTCATCTTAAAAGATGTATTTAGCCATGGGTTAGTTAAAATCTTATATTTCAAGTTCATTGTATCCTTGCACTCAACTTTAGCAAGGTTTTTTTTCTTCTCGCTTCTCACTCAGCCCTGCTTTTGATATTTCTCCCATAAAGGCACAAAACAGATTTTTCCATGATCTTGCTGGTCAAGCCAGAGTGTCAGGGAAAAGCTACTATTTGGATGCAAGAGAAAATATATTTTTGGTTTGTTGACTTTGTAAGCCTTGGTTATAATAATTTTGTCATATTTTCTTGCATTAATAGATCATTAAATTCATTATGAGAAAGTATTTGAATCAAAGCATCTTGGTGAAATGATGGATTTGCAGAAATTATGTTGTGAATTTTAATTTTCCTAAATTAACTCCATAGCAACTTGCTCCAAGTCCACCTACCCAACGTCATCCAGGGGTACCAATAGTCTCTAAACCAGTTATGCTGCATCCTGACCCAAACTTTATGGTCAGGCCAACAATCAAATCAGAGGCCCTGGTAAGACATTTTAATATTCTTTTTCTGAGTGTTCCAGTATTTGGGGATTATTTTTTTTTTACATGCCCTCAAAGAATTAATATTTGTATCATGTCCTGCTAACTAAAATCCATGTATATTTTCAAGTGGTCAATAATGGTGAGTACAAAAGAGCGGTTTTCCACTTTTTTTTTTTTTGATCATCTAAAAGCCACTTCTAGTGACAATTTTTGTACAGGAGTGCATAATTCCAGAGTAGTGTATAGTCTTAGAATTTGTACATCTTGTTTTTCATTTATTCACATGCTTGCTTTTAGTTTTACAAATTCTGAATTTGTTTGTCAAAAATTAAATAATAAAAGCTTAATCTGTATTCTTATTTTGTAAAGAGTCATGAACATACTTGAAATATCAGTAGACAACTTGTTATATTGTGTATCATCATAGATGCAATTTATATATGTGCATGTATGTATCTTTTAATTTCCAGGGAAATGTATTGTTTTATCAGACTCCAATATACTGGTCATGCAGTATTACTGCAAAGTTTACTCACAGTCAGCCTCTTTTTCTTATTTAATTTCCTTTTCTGCTTCAAATATAAGTGAAAAAAAAAAAATCAGAGGCTAAACTATAGGACCAACTATGTAGCATCTTCGGGAAATGTAGTATGTGAGGGAACGTGAGCCAAGGTAACAGGTCTGACTGTGATTCTGTGAAGAAAAAAAGAGGAATACTGTTCTGACAGGTGATAGCTCCCAACTGACAGCCCTTAAAATTCACCTAAAATAGCTGGCTGAGCAATTAATATTATTTATTCTTGATATTGATCATGACTTGCGTTGTTTGTATTAGAGTTGTATATTTGTTACGTGCACATGTATGGACATGTGTGTAGATATACATTTATGTGATCAACACAGTAAGTGATGGGGAAAATATCATATTCACATTTCATTTATTTAATTAGAAGCTCCTGCTATTTCTGGCAGTAAATGATGTGCTCAGTATTCCTAGCTGTGTTTCATTAAAGCACAATGGATTTTTTCTCTCTTTTTTTTTTTTTTTTTTGCTTTAATAATTTAGATACTCTTGTTCCTTTGTTTTTCCGGTTACACTCTGAATAAATTTACGTGATACTTAGCAACCAATTTTCCCACAACCGCAGTCATCTTGAAACTTCTATATTATAAATTAATTGAATGATAAGTGGAAGCCATTTTTATAACCTGCTTAAGACAAGGCAGGTACATGGGCAAAAAATAAATTCAGATCCCCCCAGTGTAGGTGTTCCATTCAGTGGGAGCTCTCATTTTGATTCTGTTTGGTAATTCATCATCTCTAAGCTGTATAAAATTCCTTTGGGGAGGAACGAACACAGTAAAGTCATAATCTAGCTCTTGAAAAGTGTGCATATGTGAACTAATTTGCTGTACTAAAGTGAGTTGGAATGCACTCATGACAAAGCTAATTAAATTTTGGCTCAGAGATCAGGGGAGGATTGCTATGATTTAGTGTTGGGGTTTTCAGAGAAGCAAAACCAACATGAACATTAGTCTCTGCTCTCCCATCTATCATAAACATCCTGTTGTGTGAGTTAGAAGGTTTTAATGCACCTGATGTTACTGGAGTTTTGTTCCCACACTCCTTTGGGGTTAGATGCAGCATTTCTGAAAGGAAAAAAATTAGTATTTAAATTTTTCTGTAATTTGCAAGATATGAAGCCTGATTCTGCCGGACTGCAATCAATACAGGTACTGTGTGGCAAGATGTGTGAGAATTGGAAATTTTAGTTATTATTGCCTATAAGCCAAAAAAATGTGTTGCAAATGAAACAGTTTTTTTCCAAGGGTCTAAAGAGATTTTCAGGAAAAATTTCCGAACTTGCCCACCAATTCTTCAAGACAAAAACTCTATTTGTTAAACACAAATCATAAAATTTTCATTAACTGTGGAATATATTTTTCCAAGTAGTGTTATGACTATAGAACACTAATAGAATTAGTAGTGAAATTGATAGAGAGTAAAATTTTTTTCAAGCAAAATTAATTTGTAAATGCAATAGTTTAGTCTGTTGGAAATTGTTTTGATTACCTAATTTGCTGCAGGATTTTGGATGAAGACTGGAGAGGTGAAAGAATGTTTTGTATGATTATTTGGGATATTAGCACATTTCCTTTTTTAAAATATTTAGAACCTAATAAGAGATTCTGTATTTTAAGTGATTCCAAAGTATACAGAATACTGTTTTGTTAAAGTAGTGCAAGTGAAAGAAAAATAGAATTTAATAGAATACGGAATTAAAATCCTTGAAGCCAAACACAATAAAATCTATCAGTTATCGATGTAGTGAAACTACTTGTAGGTATCCTGATTGAAGCAAGACTACTCAAGAGTAAGTCCGTTAAATTCTGGAGGAATTTTTCTCTTGGTAGAATAAACCAGTACTAGTGATTGGTATTTAGGTAATTGCTTCTTTCAGGATGAGCCCAGATATACATATCTCTTCTTTCAGCTTATCAGCCTCATAAGGGATTTAATAATGGAATTCACCTTTTTAACACAGGAAATTCCTTAACGGAGACAAAATATATTTATCATGGCTTTTCAGTATTTTGGAAATTACTTGTCCATATTTTGTGTTGGGGGTTTTTTTCCATTACTTTTTTTTCACAAATCATGGATGAGGGACCCAAGCACTGTTTTGTAGGACTGAAGTGTAAAAGAAGTAATGAAAAATGTTAAGGTATCTTGTGATACGGAAATGTGCATTATTTATGTCATTTTTGCTGGAATTCTTTCTACTCTGTATTCAGTACTAGTTCACTGTGTGTGTTCTCTCCTTTTGAAATGGTACAGACAACAAGCACTAACAAGTGCTGGAAGTCCAAAATAAGCAGTGAGATAATTTATGAGTACGTGATACTTCTTTATAGCAAGAAGTTAATACCTGGTTTGGCAATTTTCTTTCTTTTGCAGCCACAAGAGATGTTTAAAAGGATGGTGGTTTACAATTCATCATTTAGATCTAACAAAAAACAAGTAAAATAACATTTTCTGTGTGTTGTGTGGTACTTCTTGTTTTGACTGATCATAGATTTAAAACTTTCCTTTCTAATCCTGTGCTCAGTTTCTAAAACAGAAGATGCAAAACAGCCCTAGTGCATGAGAACTGCTGGTCTTTGTAAGCTTTAAGTGTGTGCTTGTGGCTCCTTCTAGTCTAGATGGAAAAGGAGGAGAGGAGAGTAAATCCTTCAGGTTGAACCATCTGTGACTATTTATATGGGTAAACCTTTAAGGTAGTTGAACATTGACTGGTATTTTACTGGCTTTTATTTTTCTCATAATCCTAAAGTTTCCTTGTTTCTCTTAGTGTCCAGTTGCAATGCTTTGGGTAATAAAATATTTTGTTAATTTAAGAAATAGAGCTGTTATTGCAACACATTTATTGATAGGAAGTCAGAGGAACTGGTGGTATTCATTCAGCCTTCCTGTATTGTGCAGGATTTTCCCACTGTTTGGTTAATTTTGTTGCTTTCCTCTGTCATGGTCATGGAGTTTTCATCTTTTCAATAGACTGTTCCATGAAGTGAAATTCATTCTTAACTTCTCTGTTGCCAGTGTACCAGTTTTGGTGTAAAATACCTTTGTTAGTGAAAGCTAAGTTAGATGCATCACTGTTACATGAAAAAATTGGCTCAGCTTTTCAGTGGTAAACCACTAACATTGCTAATGACTTCTTTCTCCTTTTGATCAGCTTCAATCTTGATCTAGAAGGGAAAACCGGATTTTACTGAGAAAAATCCAATTTTGAGATTATTGAGATTATTCATTGATATGTCATGATACAATGTATATGTAACTGAATGTCACTGTGTTCTGCATATGTAACAACTGTATTCTCAATAAAAGTGGTTTTTTTGAAAAATGTGTTATATCTGGTTAGGAGTTTAAGTTCTTTCTTTTTGTTTCTTTATTTCAGTCAGGTCTGAATTGCTCTTGACACTGATGCTAGAAACCACTAAGCACTACCATTAGTTTAGGTCCTTGTGCCTTGGTTTTTCAGGGGTTGAGTTTTTTCTTCAAATAGTAACTTTACCTTTCTTCCACAATTCCAAATGGAGAGTAGTTTCAGTGCAATCAAATGTTTCAGTGTTCCAGATTCAACTTATGTTCAGTCCTGTGAATGTTATTTTAAGTCAAGATAGGATTAGAATGGTCTTAACTCTTTTATGGGACATGTTCTGTAGTGGGAGGGTAGGCTTATTGTGCACTGTCTAGCCAGTGTTCTGCAGTTCATTAGTCCCTGCTTGGATATTAAGTCTACTCTCTGGTCTCTGAATTTGAGTCCCATTTCAGGGAAATTTTATTACAGTTCAGTGGATCTCTTCTTTCTGTTTTACCTATATTTGTAAGTTGTTGGATCCAGACCGTATTTCTGATCCATAATGATATGAACCTGAAGGGATAGAATTAAGCTTTGTCAGTGTGGTTTAGATTGGAAAAGGTTCTTCACTCAGAAGGTGGTTGTGCACTGAAACAGGTTCCCTGGGGAAGTCGTCACAGCACCAAGGCTGTCTGAGCTCAACAAGTGTTTGGATAATGCTCTCAGGCACATGGCATGACTTTTGGGGTTGTCCTGTGCAGGGCCAGGAATTGGACTTGATGATCCTTGTGGGTCCCTTTCAACTCAGGATATTCTGTTTCTGTGATTATGCTTGCAGATTTGGGGGTGGATTTTTGTAGGGGTTTGTGTGTTTGGCAGTTTGTTTTATTTTCCCTGTTTAAAATTGTTTTCTCAGGAAAACTTTCTTCAAGAGCAACATCTGTTTTTCTTAAGGGCAACCTGGGACAAAGAGTTCACTGACTTCCTTTCGATTGCATCATGACTTAGTGGCTTGGCTGAGATTGAAGTTCTTTTCTCTAAGTTACTTGCTCCAAGACCATAGCTGTCTACTTCAGCCGTGATTGCAAAGGGCAGTACAAATTTATCTATTCCAAGACGCTTAGGTAGCTATCATTGTAAAATATTTCTCTTACAGTTTTAGTTTAACTGTTCATATACACTTTGTATATGAATGAAAGGTTGGGGGTTTTCCTCCAGGTTCAAATTCTACCCTTACTGGTGTCTGTGATGAAATTCCCATTTATTTTTAGTTCCTTAAAGTTAGCAGTTAACAAATGTAATGCAATCCATAATTTAAATGCTAAGTAATGTCTCTCATGTTTCTATTCCCAAAAGATGTTTTTAATATGCATTTCCCTATGGAAAAAAAAAAAACCCAAAACCAAAAAACACTTGTGTCAGTAAGCAAAAGTTCTGCAGTTGTGCCCTGAGGATTGAGCTCTCTGGAATGTGGGGAGATAGTCATGCTTTAACCCCTGCAAATGATTCTTCTGTCTCAGAAGAAACACAGAACAAGGACATGATTTGTTTAAGTTAGTCTCCTGATCTCAGGGAAGAGTTGGAGAGGAAACGAGGAATGCCGGGGTCCATGCTGTGTGACTCAGTGTGCCTGTGTGTAATGACTGCCAGGTCACTGACAGTCATCGACATCCATGTTGTGTCATCTATTTAAAAGTGTGGTGAGACAGAGGCAGCATATTTGTACATTTGAGGGTCTGCTAATGCATCACTGTGGTGTTGCAGTGCTCCTCAACTTTGTGAGAGTCAGTGCTGGTTAAGATATCAGATCCCAGAGGACCATTGATAGTCACATGACAATTAGGCAACTGAGAGATATAAAGAGTATAGCAGATGAGGCATTAGTGTTTTCTGCTGCAACTTGGCTATCTAACAGCCAGCCCTTAAACATATCGGAGGAACCTTAAGCTGTACAAGTGGAAAAAGGCTTGGATAAGTCTGAAAGTGGAATAGAAAGAGGACAATAATGAAAATATCAACCTTCATCATGCACTGAACCTGTGTCAGATATTGGCTTGCCTGCTTTGTCAACAGAGGGTTGTGTGGTCCTATGTTACCCTATCCCCAGGTTGTTGCAGCTTGAGGCCACAAGGGTGATACAGCATCTAGGTGCCGGAGTAAAAATTTCTGTTGCATCCTGAAGTACTTGCTTTAACATGCAAGATAGATGCAGAGTTTTCATAAATCTCCAGCATCAGCCATAAAGCTTCACCTAGCAACTACAACTACAAGTCCTCCTCAAAACACCACTCAAACACCATTCATTCCTGATTACTGATGCAGGAAATGCTGTCCTTGCAGACAAGATAACTCTTTTTCCCTGCAGCCTTGCTCTGGCAAGGGTTAAGCACTAGGCTTTGTGGGTCTTATCAAAGATGTAATGTTCTGCATTTCAGACACTCCCTGACAAAACTTTTAAGTCCTCCATCGAACCATATAAACAAAAATTGGTGGTTGTCCTGGATTTGCTTGTGGTATGGAGCCAACTCCCTGAAACTCCATGGCAAGGAGAAGAGAAGGGGGCTGAAAAAGAGTCCTAAAACCTAGATGGCATGGAATAGTCTTGCTGGCAGTGGAATTGAAGCCTGTCATTTCTACCTGTTAGGATCCAACATGGTGATAATCCCAAGAAATGTTGTTTAGAAGAGTGTGGCAGAACATACCTGCCTATCATGCATTCAAGGTTTGTTGCTGTTCTGTCAGATATAGAGAGGAACTATGGAACTGACAGTGGTCAACTTTTTAGAATTGCTCCATAGTATGACTAGTTCAAACTGTTGATCTGTCATAAGGTTTTGAAATGTCTTCTGACTGTCAGGATGGACTCTTTGCTGTCTTTCTGTGCTTTTCTCCATTTACTGTCGTCTTTCACAGCTTACAGAATTACCTATATATTCTCATCCTAATAAAATGGAGTTAGTGTGTCGTGTGTGTGTGTGAATCTGATGTTTTTACAATTAAATATTGTTTTGTTCTCAGGGCTTCCAAAAGTATGTGGAAGATTTTGATCCATATTCAATGGTAAGGAGAGAATTCAAATATGCCTCACTGTTCAATATGAAATAAACTGGAAAAAAGCAAATCCTTGATTTTGAGGGCTGGGAGGGAAAAGTTTCTTGCTTGTTATTTTGCTGAGCCTTGAGTATTTGTCTTTTCTAGTCATGTTGATGACAAAAGTTCTTGCAGGAAAAGATGATCTGGTGTTCTTATCATCTTCTAGCACTATTTTAGAGTGGGGAAAGGTCACTTTTCTCCCAGAAACTACATAGATCAGCCTAATTCTTTTGTGTTTCCAAAGTGGAAATGACTAATTATTTTATCTTTTCATAGTTTACTCCAGAGCAGATTATGGGAAAAGATGTACGGCTATTACGAATTAAAAAGGTAAATACTGTATTGTTTGTTTGATATTTAGAGGGTTCATACAAGCATTGGATGAACAGTATCATATACTGGGAAGAGAGAAGGATTAAGCTTCTGTTAATAGCGAAAATTAACAACCCTTTCTGAATAAGCCTGTTTTTTCATAGGAAGGATCACTGGACCTTGCAGTCGAGGGAGGAATTGATTCTCCAATTGGAAAAATAGTTGTGTCTGCCATTTACGAGGATGGTGCTGCAGACAAACATGGTGAGCAGCAATGGGGAATTGGAATGCTCCTGCAAAGTGGTTCCTTACCCTGGCTGAGAGGTGTTGGCTGACTTCATAGCTATGCCTAATATTGAAAAGTACACTGAGGTTGTCCAAGGACTCAAGTTCTGTCTCAGCCCAAAGGGCACCCCCGAGAAATGTTCATGGTTTCAAGAGTGCTGCTTAGATTATTAATTATGTAAAATGTATAAAAATCAACACCTGATTCTCTGGTGTATTCTGTTAACATGGCCTCCATTATATCACCATTTCCAAGCAATTTTGTATGCAAGACAGTACTTCAATGTGCCAAGCAGTTACCTGACCATGGCTACACTACACTGCTTAGTTTTGTTGTTAATGCTACTTCCATTAGTAATTTGTCATGTAAAACAGCTGGCTTTACTCCCCATACCTCACTAAAGGCCAGAACCTTCTGGCTAACAACTTAGCTCTCTGGAAGGCACAAGAACATACACACCAACACATTTTTTACTCTACTCCTGGTGGGAAGTATCTATCATTCTTTCCTTGAAAACTCTTGTAATTAACAGGTAGACAAAGAGGACAGTATACCCTTACATTGTCTTGACTGACCTTGTCCCAGCCTGCACCTAAGTTCAAATCACTCTTGCATGTGAAAACATCTCAGCCACTTCATCTCCTAAGTACTGTTTGGCTTTGACTCTTCACAATTTTTAGGATCTCTCAAAACTAAAGCTGTCCCTTTAACATCTGTGGTTTTTTCCTCTTTCAATCCAGTCTGATTGTGCTTCATTCCAGATGATCGAGTCAAAACCAGTTTGATGGACTAAACATTGCATACACTTGGAAAGGAATGATAGTCCTGCAGACCCTTGACAAACACCATTCTTTCAGAGATTTCATTAATTGAGCTATTTTTATGGAATCATAGAATGGCCTGGCTTGGAAGGGATTTTAGAGATCATCTAGTTCCAAGGCTCCTGCCAGGGGCAGGGACACCTTTCACTAGCCCACATTCCGTAAAAACTCCTTTGAAGCTGGTCTTGAACCTTTTCATGGGTGGTGCATAGTAGTAACAACTCCATGTTGCAGGTTGAAGGATATATAGCTGGATTGCCCTAACAGGTGAACTGCTACTGTGGAAAATTTTATTGAACTAGTTTCTTAGTGGTCATGATCAGTAAGAGATTAGTTTGGCTCTGCCATGGCTAAAAATTCCTTTTGCCTTTGCCTGTAGCAAACTTTCTTCAACTTTTGGTATAAACCTTCACATCTAGTGAAAACACTTTTTCTTATACTTGGTACTGCATGAATATGGCACTGAAAAGACACAGAATTTTTTTGTTATACATATGTATTTCATATTGGTCTTTTCAACAGGAGGCATAGTGAAAGGAGATGAAATACTGGCTGTAAATGGCAAGATATTAATTGACAGCAAGCTAGCAGAAGCACAGGCAACTCTGGCAAAAGCATGGAACATGGGTGGGGTGAGTAACCTGGAATACTACTTCATTCTACCTCTAACACTCATATGAGAGATACTTTCCTATCATAACATTGTCACATCAACACAAATAAGGTTGCAAACAGCGAAAGGTGGTACCAAAATGTAGTACCAAAGTGACCTGAAATCTCCAGAAGATAGTCTGGTATGTAACATCTCTGAAAACCAGGTATGTAATTCGCTGTGAAATTCCTTGGCCTTTAGCCACCTGTCAAGATTGGTACACATTTGAACATATTACATTCTGAGTGTTTATAATCCATTTGTGTGGAGAATCATTCTTTCATATTGGTAATTACTTACAAGCTATTGGAATTTTTCTGATAATAACTTATCTTTGATTCCTTGATGTACAAGTAACACTGCACTTCAGCTACAGTGTGTGTTTTCTCAGGAAGAGCTGTATTCATTGATCAAATGACCATATATATATAATATTATTACTAGAATATTTTTTTAATCTTGTTGCAAGAACAGTAGACTTGAATTTCAAGATGCAAATCAAACTGATCTATCTTTAAATGATCGTCCTTTCCTGCTCCTCCCTGTGGTTTTCCAGGAATAGATTACCCCACTCATTCTTGATCTGATATTCCATAGTGATCCACCTTTAACAAGCAGTACATATTTAGCATCACATGTTTCCCTGTGCATTTCTTTTTCAGGATTGGATTGACTTAGTCATTGCAGCATCACCTCCAAAGGAATATGATGACGAAATGTAAGTGCATAGGATTCTTTCTCTAGGGATTAAAGGCCTAGTAACAATAAGCTATATGGTTGGCTTTTTTAATCAGACATTTTTCAAGTATTTACTTCTTGTGGACTATGTAACCTCTTGCTTTACATGGTTGCTAATTTGATCGTTACAAGTAGTTGTCATGCATTACAGCAGTGGTTCCCAGACTTTCCCAAATGGTGATTCTCAGAATTGGTTGTACGTGACTACACACGCATACTTTCAGTTCAAAGTTTGAGGATTTGCGGTTTGGGTTTTTTTAGAAATTAGACTTAACTTCAGTCTGAATGATTTACTGTTTTCCCATAGATCATAATTTAGGGAAACAAGTGCCTATTAGGATTCTTCATCACGACAAGACGTTTAATTCTGTTGTTTGGTTTGGGGGGGGGGGGGCAGTTAATAGATTACAGTTACTGTCCTTGTCTAGGCAAATTTATGGGTAAAATATTCAAGAAGAGCTAAGTGATTTGGGTGTTTTGGGAATTCGTGATGTTCTCAGAAGCCTTGAAGATAAAAATCCACTTTAGTATAGTGAGTGTCCCCGCCTCTCATGTGGGAGACTGGGGTTCGATTCCTGCTGGGGAAGCAGTGGTGCTGTTTAAGCGTTGGACTCGATGATCCTTGTGGGTCCCTTCCAACTCAGAATATTCTGTGATTCTGTTATAATCAGCATAGGTGGGAAACTGAAGAATCCATAGCTTCCAGTGTGATAGATGTATCAAGCTGATACAACTTGCTTTACTTCAGATGCACAGTTTCAAAAGCTAGACCCATGTTTTCTAGCTTGACTGAAGGAGAAGATTTGAAGAAACCCTTACTACCAAGTAAAATTGCAGAGTAGTAGGTGTTAACCTGGACTCTTGTTCTATGCAGAATATTGGAGTATTAGTTGCAGTAAATCAGTATGGTTTTACTGGCCACCAGCAGCTGTAGATTAACGTAAAACTGTGTTTACTACCTTTGCAATAAACACGGAAGTAACTGTCACTGTTATTTTTGTTTTCATATCCTGTACATTTAGCCCTACTATTCCCTCTTCATCACTCAGTCCCAACACACACAGAAAGGTTTTTGAAGGCAGTGCACCCGTGTACAGACAAGGGTATCTCCTGCAGCTGTAGCCACTGCAGTGTCCCTCATGGTGAATAGCCACACCTGGGTCAACATGACTGGTCATTGTGAAGCTGTGCTACTTTTTCAGCATGTGCCTGCCTGTGCATTGCTTGCCATGCTTGCTTTTGTTCCTGGCATGCTGGAGTGTTCTTTGGGCTTTTGCTATGCCTGTGCTGTTAAAATACAAGTATTTAGTTTCTACTTTATAAAGTCCCTTAGAGATCCTCTGCAGAATCAGTTTATACGCCAGACTGTAAAATAAATCGGCCCTGCCTAAACAAGTAGGATTAACTTCATTATTTTTCATTATCTGTGGACCACTGCTGTGGCTTTGTGAGTTCATTAAGTATATAGACAACTACAAATTACTTCCTTGTGAAGGCTTGTCCAAAGAACAAATTTCCATTTGTATCGTATGACAGTGTGCCTGTAAACAAGTATTCATGAGTGGTTGGTTTTTAATGAAGTTTGCATCTGTTAATTTGTCACTATACAATGGGTTCGTTCTGAAATTGTCCTTTATCAGAAATTCAGTTTACTGTGTATGGTTTCTTTGTGCTGTGATCATTGTAACTACAGTCACAGATCTCTAGAAACACCAAGGTGAGGTTTCTTGTTGCATGTGAATCTTCCCAATTATTACTTACAATAGAAATCGAAATTACTTACTTGAGATCGAGTTTACAAAATTGTGCTTACCAGAAAGACTGAAAGTTGCATGACAGCTAACAGCGTGCCTTTTACTATCTTTTTCTTTTTTTCTGCAGAACATTTTTTTAAAGAAGACTACAACTGGAGAAATGGAGTCTATCCTCTGCAGAAACCTTGTGCTCTTTAAATTGATTGGAAATCAATAACCACATGAAATATATCTTTATTGATTGACATGTGAGCAATCAGACCTGTCCATTGAACTAGGGACTACACGTTCTTCAGATTGTTTGAGTAATTTAAAATCATTCTATAGACATACAGTCAATTTTTTAATTTTTTTTTTTTTTTTTTGTGAAGTGATTGAGAAGAACTTCTGGTGACCATAGTTCAGTCTGTGAGCACTCAATCTATTTTTGTTATTTTGAAAATTATCTTTCAGTTTTCCTGGAAATATATACCGAAAATTACAAATGAAGATAGAACACAGATGTCTGTTCCCACATGCAACACTTGTGAATACACCTTCACAGGCCAGTCTGAGTGCGAAAAGGATTATATTTTTACTTCCTACATAGTGATTTTCCCTGGGAAAGTGGGAATGTATATAATTAACTTGTATTCTCACTCGTATTCTTGTAGCTCTCGTTACGTCCATTTCTGTGGCTCAGTTGTGAGATTTTTTGAATATAAAAACTCTGCTGGTGGAAGAACTGGAAATACTAGGAGTGGTAGCATTATAAGGAATATTTTTGCTGTTATTTATGCATTATAAAGAGTCTTCTGTACCAGCAAAGTAGATAGCTAGCAATTTAGTCCAGATAAAATAATTATGTGTAGTCACACTTATACTACTGAGTATTTGTATTGAAGTCAAAAATTCCTCCCTCATACAGTCCTGGGTAGAAAATTTGGGTGTGATTGACAGTCTGCAGTTAGGTACTTTGTTCTCAGTGAGGGTGTATATGTAACTAAACTATGAAAGAAGTCACCAAGTGTAACATTCTGCTCTTGGTAATTATGTGTCTTAGTATAAATTTTATGGTCTTGAGAAATTTACTCAAACCTAACTTGGCTTCAAATAAATATGATACAGTTCTAGACTTAGTAATTTATTTATATTATCGAAATATGTCCTTAGAAATGTCATTGTCTTCTTCCTTGTATCTGCTAGTTTGTGTTTTGTTTCTCTTATTATGTGCTTAGGTTTTTCTTACCTATCCTAATGCGAGACAGTTTATAGTTCCTTGGGCATATCAAATCCCCAGTCACATCTTGCCTTTTCAAGGCTTGGAAACTCTCCTTTATGTGACACAGAAAAATAAAAATTATGTTCCCAAGAACTATGTGCTCATATACAGATGATTACTTACACTGAATTTCTTTAGTTGCAGTATCATTCCAGTATGCCAATTAATGTTTATGGTGGGGTACATATGTTAGAATGTTTAAGATTAACTCTTACAACTAATCCAGAAATAAAATTGTGTTTGCCAAATGCAATAAGTCTGCATTCATCCTTGTCTCTGGGTTTGTACATCATAGTTTTGCTGCTAAAGTGCACAGATTACTGATTTTTTTTTTTTTTAGTAGCAGATCCCTTTGCAACAGAATGCCACCCTCGTGGAACTCAAAGTTCAGTCTGCACAGTAGGGAATTGTCGCTTGGCTGAGCTGCAGTAATCTCCTATAGAGTTTTTATGGGCAAATCTGGTAATTTGATAGTTGGCAAGCTACTGAACGCAGTTGCTATGGTTCCTTTGCTAGGTCTTTGGGTGCATCTACCCAGAGCTGTAGACTTCCTAACCAACAAACTAATCTAAATGCTAAATGCATCAAGATTAGCACCAGAAGGAAATTGCAGCGGGATGTACTTCTGCGGCTTTGGTTCCCAGTTGCCTACATACTGCAACCATCTGGACTGTATGACAATGCAGATAGAGGAGTGAATGTATCAAATGTTCTCTTGGGGGCTTCTCTGGTATTAGAAAATTTCAGCCTGTAACTAGTGCTTGATTGTGCTAATCGCTGTCTCAGCACACTAAGAAACATAACACAGAAAACCTAAAGGTTAGATATTAGAAATATTTCTACTGGTGTTATTTTTTTCAGAGACAAAGGAGCACAGAAGACTGAGCTGGGAAACCTGTGGGAGGACCAGCAGTTGAGTTGTAGCCTTGATTCTTAGTCATAGAATTCTCTCTTCTCGCTGTCTACCCTGTTAACTTGATTTGCTTGGATACAGCTTGAAATGCATGAGAGGCAGTTGAGGAAACAGTTACTGCTCATTACTTCAGGTATATTAAGAAAGTGTTACTTTGAGTTTAGCCTGTGTGAGGACTGTACAGTCTCTTTAGGCAATGTGAGGGAGTGATATTAGAAGAAAATGAGCTTGATACTTTGGAAATTTTAAATGATCTTAATCTATTAGTCAGGTAGTTTTTTACTTTATTTTTGACTGTCAGTGCCCTGGGACTGGATCGCTTCTTTATTTGCCAGCTAGCTCAAAGAGTTGGAAAATGCTGCAAGAAAATGCCGCCTTCAAGCAACTTCCCTTTCAGTTACATTGCTGAGATGTAAATAAATTAAACAGGAGTGCCCATTTACATTGCTACTACATAGTTTCATGGTGACTGTGATAATCACTACGTGTGCCCGTGCTTCACGCCTGTTGAATGAAGCCAGCTGTGAAAAGATAACTAAGAGTAAATGGAACTTTCTCTTTTTCAGCCAGCACTTAGTTTCCTTTGGGAGTATGGAAACTCTGACCTGATGCACAAAGCAGGAAGAAGTCCAAGTACTTCACTGACAGTGTCACGAATGCTTCAAATTACTTCTAACATAAGATGGTTTTTTGTTTTTCATTTGCTATAATCTCAAGAGGGAATATGTCTAGTTTCTCAGAGATGTTTGTTTGGTTAAGACCACTAAGCGCCACTATCTCTCTCTATGGGATAATAACCCAGAGGAAGAGTTTCTCAGAACTGTTAACAATCATTAGTATTCTCTCAGGAATTTCTTGGCCATGTTAGTCACAGCGTTGTCTTTAGCGTACCCTCGTAGTCGCTGAACTGGAGCATGAATTACATTGTGACTTTCACGTCTGCTCTGTGAGCCTGTGCGTGCCTGTGTGCAGGCAACAAATGTGAGAGAGTGTGGATCAGGACCATGACACGCATTATAGGATAGGAAATACATGATTTATTACTACTATAGATATTAGCATAGGGAAGTCTTTGATCTCTTTGTTATTGTCATTCTGTTGATTGCATATTGGAATGGACTGCCCAGGGAGGTGGTGGAGTCACCATCCCTGGAGGTGTTTAAGAGAAGACTGGACGAGTAGCTTAGTGACATGGTCTAGCTGGGGGGTGTAGGGCTGGATGATCCTGGGCCCCTTCTGGCTCGGAGTGGCCTGTTAGGCTGTGAGGGATCTAGGTTGGTGTTACCGCTCTGGGATGTGCTCTCGGTCTCTGTATGGGTGTTAGATGGTGAGTTGGACTAGATGATCCTTGTGGGTCCCTTCCAACTCATAATATTCTGTGATTCTGTGTTACTTTAAGGGCTCATAATTTAGACATTATTTATCATATAGTTATGGCATCTTTTATAACTTGTATGTACATTTCAGAGAAGTTTTGTTTTTCAAAAAAGGCTCTGTTCATAAACACATGTATATGTGTATACATACCAATAAGTTGTTTTAAATCAATTTAATTTGAGGAGCACGCATGTATGAATAATCACAACACTTCAAAAATATGAGATATAAGCTCTGAATGTAAGTTGTTATAAACCCTCATGTTAAAAACAAGAACTGGAAATTATGGTTTTGTGTCAAAGGATGTTTATCTGGTTGCAAGGAGCTTGATAAGCAATAGGTGATAGCTGTTTTCTGGATGCTTTAGCTGTATGTTGACATTGATGAAGTGTGGTCAGAACTAGGGTAGCTGCTATGGTATTCTTAACCATCATTCACCACAGAAATATTCCCCTGGGATCTGTGTTTATGTGAGCAGTCACCTTTACACCATTTAAGGACCTGGTCTACTGTAGAAAAGCCAGGGTTTGCCTGTAAGGAGCTGACCTGTAGGATTTTAAATCAGATGAGTCTAAAATCCATTGTAATCCATTTTTTATAAGATAATAAGTGTTTGATCCTGATAGTGAGTTTGACCATCAGTGTTTTTCTGCCCATCTGCCAATTTTATCTTTTGCCATTGTCCTTGTGCTTAGGAGGAGGCTTTTTCTGTCAGAATTTTCTGGAGCGTATTTCAAAATTACCTTCTTGCAGACATGAAACGTGAGGATGCTCCAGGTGTGCTGTTCACAAGTCATGCAAAGTATTTTCATGGAGACTGACTAGGATGTTTTCTTTCTGTCTTCTCAAGGAAGACAGCAAAAAGCTTGCCTCTGCTGGAATACTTCTTCCTCTTTAACAGGATCTGCATTTGCTGTTTTATTGAAGGACACAGATAATAGTACAGCACCTTGGTGAGGCTCAGGGTCTATTCATGTTCGCAACAATGTAACATGGTAACTTGGGCTATTTTCGGGCTTTACTGAAGGAATCTAAGCTAAAAGAGGAAGTGGAGACCAGAAAAGCAATCAATAAAATTTCTGTTCTCTAGTAAGGAAGTTTTTGAAATGTGAAGATTTAAGAGGATCATGGATTACAATTAAGAAGTATTCTTTGAACTGTGATGCTGAATGTGTGCCCTAACGTCAAAGAAGATGCTAAACTATTAGTGTAAAAGTCACAGGAAGGAAGTTTTAAGGAATTAATTTCAAATAAGTATGTTGCAGATTGGCAGCTTTTGGATACTTAGGTCTGAATGGCTGTTCTTTGAATAGACTGTTTGTCTATATGGAAATAAAGTGGAATCTGATGTCCTGCAGAGAGCTGCTTCATCCAGTATCACAAAACCTAGCTAATCTTGCTAACCCTGATTAGCAATGAGTATCCATTGCAGATCTGAATTGTGCCTGACAGATATTTCCCACTTAGGAGGTAACCATAGACTAGAACAACCAGGGCTCTGATCCAGCAAAGTACTTAAGCAGATGCATAAATTTAGGCATATGAGCCAATCCCATTGACATAGGTTGAGTTTGATAACACTACTCAGGCTTAAGTACTTTGCTGGATTGGGTCCTGAAGTCAAAATCTGAAGGCAAAGAATTCCTTAGCCCCGGAGATGCTTGGTGCAGAAAGTTGTTCATGCTTAAGCTCTAGTACTCGTACTGAAGTTCAGTTCCTCCTCATTTTGTCAAATAATCTTTAAAGGTTATTCCTCCCACCAGCTCCCTCTGCCCATTTTCTTGGCTTGTTGTCATCTTATCTTTTCTGACTACTGCTCTTCCAAACATCAGTAAAACTCATTAGTCTTCAATAGCTCTAACAGAGTTTGTTTACGTGGTGCTTAGGGGAAAGTTTGGGGCAAAGAGCCTGAGATCCTCCCAATATAAACTAAGATAGAAATTGGCTTCTTTGAGGACAAGGACTTTTTCTAAACAACAAGAAAGTGAGAGGGAAAGTTGCTAATGTTTTTTCTTTATGCAAAGCTACACGTATGTCCAAAATAAAAGAGTTTCAAATTACTTTTTCTGAGGTTTTGTTCTCTGCCTTTCCCCTAAGCAGTTCTGGAGGCTGTAGCCAGAGGGGGGCTGAGACGCCATGTACACGTTGGCAACAGCTTATGGTTCTTGAGCATTAATGCCACTTAACAGAATGCAAAGAACACTAGATATAAAATTTTCAACTAGAAACATTGGGCACAAAATGAAGCTTTGACTAAAATCTTATGATAAGTATTTCTCTGACAGGGTGAAATAGCTTTTTGGGGTTATCCTTTGAAACTAAGAAGATGATAATTTTTCAAATAACAATATTTTTTTCCATTTTTTGTTTTTCATCCTCCCCCCTCCCAGCATAAAATGTAGAATTTTGAGAGGAGATACACCAAGGGACAAATTTTGATTAGCAACAATTTCAACAGCAAGACAGGACAGAGGAAAAGAAAGACAAGAAATGCATTTTTTCATTTTGATTATTTACAAAGAATTGTGTTGAAGCAGGTCTTTGAGGTATCCACCCAGTAGGGTAGAAGAAAATGCATACTGTTCCTTAGTGAAAATCAGGCATCTCCATCTTAGTGTAAAGGAATGGCATGCATAGCAGGAGTCAAAAACGGAGGTATTCTTCAAGGTGAGTGAGAGAATTCCAGTTCAGATCAATGACAAACATCAAGCCATTCATCGAGAGATTGTAGCTGTTTAAAGGAACAGAAGGACCTGATGACTGAGGTGTGTCCATTTTGCTCTGAACTCCAGGGTCCATTTTCTTCACATGGGGGAATTTTTAAACAAATCAACATTGTTACAAAGAAATCAGTGCACAGGGCATACTGTGATATCCAGATCATGAAAATGGTCAAGACACAAAGTCCATATTGAGATAAAGACACAAAACCAAGTCTAGATTCCAAGTCTAGACTCGAACTAACATACGAATTTCTCATCAGTGACTTCAGAGTTTACAGGTGGGCACAACATAATGTATAATCTTGCTTTTCTTCTTGGAGCAGAGCAGTAATTTCTGTTAACAGTCATAGAACAGATTAAAACAGACTGGGTGAGCTTATTTTGTGGTTGGATTGTTCACAGGGAAAAGTTATTGAGTGTACTGAGTTACTATTAATGTCCTAAATTGTAATGCTGCAAGACAGCTGTGTGTGTTTGTTTTTAACTGTGATAATATTCACATTTCTCTACCTCTAGCCAGACAAACAGATGCGGAAACTTTTTTTCGTGTTGTGCTATTGAAGTACACCATGAATTACATCCCTTTTCAATGATAAAATTACCAGCATTGCCTTTTCTAATGATGTATTTAAATCCTTGTGTACATGAACAGATGTTCAGAATAATATAGCAAGTAGATGGAGAAAAGTGGCTAGATTTATAAATGACACAAAGGGGCAAAATGCTTACCTTTTTTTACAGTAGGACAATGCAAGTGGCTTTCACATGAGGTGTGTCACCATTTTAAAAGAAAGCAGAAAATACCTGAGCATTAAATCTCACCTATTCTTTCTTTAATGTTCATGTGGTCTATTAATCAGAGAGCAGTGATCACTGTAGTCACCCAATAGTTTTTATCTAGTTATAGCAAGACCCATTTCTTATCTTTTCAGCATCTTGAGCCTTGATGGGCCAAACTATGAGTAAACAGAAAAATGGATAGTGCTATTTTATAATATGATGAAGAGTCAGTTCACCATTTAAGATCAGTTTGTTAAAGAAGCCCTGGCAAGTTCCAGGATTGGGAATATGTAGAAAACAATCTTACTTTTTCTGCCCAGTTACTTCGTGCATGCGTTGAGGATGTATCCCTGGCACACAGGAGAAAATTGCCACTTGTCAGTGCTCTCCAAGTGGGTTGTTCTTGTCTCCACTGCATTGCTGTTACACTGCAGATGAAAACAGACAGCAGAGGATTGTACATAAAACACTTGCATAGCTGTGCCTCAGCCTTTGACATTCCCCCTCACAGTGGACTGCCAAAATGTGGATGTGCAGAAAGTTTCCACTAACTTGTATTGCTGCCTTACCACAGAAGACAGATATAGCCTGGGAAAAGCATGCTAAGACAAGCTACCTACAGCCATGAGGAAAAAAGGGAATCAGGAATAATTCCATGTAGGAGGGAAGATCAGAGTCTTGGAACTGTCCCCTGCAGAGGTAGTTCTGACACATCCACTTGTAAAATCAAATAGGCAGACAAGAGTATTTGTATCTGCCCATGGCTGCCAGGTATGTCCTGAATTAGGCTGAGAAGTACCTGGGACAGTTTTAGGACATCGATCTCCAACTGAAAGGACTCTGAAAATTATCTGCCAACTCATTCCTTAAAGAAAGGCATTTCACTCTACTGAGTTTTACAAACTGGTCTCATATATTATGTATTCTAAAAACTAGAAAACCCAACACAATGTTCATTCATTATACTTGTCAATTCTCATTTTATCTGCAAGGGGATATCAGCTCTATCAGTCACAGTTGTGTTTACAGATTTAGCACACTGTAAATTGGCTACTGTGCTCACAAGTCAGCATTGTTTTTGTATCTAATGCTACAGAGTTAAACAGTGTTTATGCTGTTATGAAAAGAAAACATTCAATTTTGAGAAAAGAGATTTTTTTTTCAGAAAATTTTCTACCCAAAAAGCCTGGTTTCTCTTTTAAGAAAGGATGTACAATAAAAAACATTATATTTGTGGTGCCACCAGCCAGGAAAAATTTAATATATGTGCTGAAGGGGAGAATTCTGAAGGAGAAAGGGATTATTCTCTTTATAACCATTATCAGGAACAAAAGGAACTCTTCCAAGTTGTTTTGTTTCCTTTTTTTTTTTTTTTACCATAACAGTGTAGACTTTTTTTTTAATTAGAACATGATTTTTCATATTAGGCACATAATATTGCAATCAATAGCTTGTACTTTTTTAAGAGCAGCTATTGTAGAGAGATCTACAGCTGCTTTACATCATGCAGTGATGCAGGTACCTAGAATTGTTTGCTGCCACTTGTATCATAATAGTACACATAAATGCCATTAAGCATCAGATTCCTGATATGTCTTAAAATTTGTCCCAGCTCTAAATATTCTTGTTTTCACAGAAAGAACAATCCTACATAGGAATAAAAGTGGAATCATAGAGTTGTTTACATTGGAAAAGACTTCCTGGATCATCTAGTCCAACCATTATCCCAGCGCTGCCAAGTCCACCGTGAAATCATGTCCCTGTCCACTCCATGGAAAGCCAGTTTCTCCAGGAGAATGCTGTAGGAAATGGTGTCAAATTCTTTACTGGAATCCCTGTAGATAACATCCACAGCCTTTTCCTTGTCTACTAAGCAGGTCACCTTGTCATAGAGCAGATGAGGTTTGCTCAAGTACGATTTGCCTTTCCTAAACCCATGCTGACTTGGCCCGATCCTCTGATTGTCCTGTATGATGGCACTCAAGATGATCTGCTCTGTGACCTCCCGGGCACTGACATCAGGTTGACAGGCCTGTAGTTCCCTGGATCCTTGTCCCTGAGCTTCTGTAGATTGGTCTTAGATTTGCCAGGCTCTAGCTAACTGACCTCCACGGTGAGCCAGAACTGCTGATATCTGTAGTATTTTATTTTAAATGCTCTGGAGATTACTCTCTTCATTATTTTCACCTATCCTCTACCACACTAAGTTTAGAGGAATGCTGTAGCTGTACAAAGCCCTTGTTTCCATTATTTGCTCTTAAAAAAGACAACTTCTAAATGCACTGTGTAACACATGAAAACTAACCTAAACATTCTCTACTCCCACTCACCCATTATTTCAGCAACTTAAGAATTCACAGTTCTAAGAGTGGAGCGAGTTCAAAATACTAGGGCACAATCACTCTGTGAGGTGATTCCTCTGTGTTATTCACTGTGTGAATGGTGAAGGGACTGGAGGGCAGGCCCTATGAGGAGCAACTACAGGAACTGGGACTGTTCAGTCTGGAAAAGAGGAGGCTCAGAGNGCATTAGCTTGAACAGCTGAGAGACTCTACAACCCTGAGTTCTAAGGACAAACTTTGTTCAGAGACTGGTGGCCTGGCCTGGCCTGTCCCAGCAAAGCTTGTTTTCCATGAACTAACATGACTGTCACAGTGTTATCTGTGGGGCAGTTGCTTTTGCTTCTGTATTTTCCCTCTTTTCTTTGGTTAAAAAAACACACTTAAATGTGACACAAACTTAGAAATAATTTTAGCCTTAATGCTGCATGATTTTACTCATACTAAGAGAATTTTATAGTACACACTGATTTGAAGGTTTGGTACTTAGTTTTGCCTTATTTATTGTTACTACAAATTTCTAATTTTTCTATAGAAAACTATAGACACTTCACATTAAAAAAAATATTTTTCTCTTGCTAGAGAGAGCAAAGAATGTTTCAGTACTGGATAGTCATACAACTATCTTTTCTGGTTTCCCCTTTTACTAAAGCTACTTGATTCCTCCTAAATATAGGAGAGTATAAAGAATGTTTACCCAGAGCAGAGGATCTCTGGATGCTTTGAAGGCTGAAGATGTGGACATCTGACAAAACTGAGGACATTCAGTAATTCAGGAATTACTGCTACCAGGTATCCGTGTTACAGACAACTTAATTTCATGCAAGTCTTGCATACCTACAAATACAGGAACAGCCCTTTGCTGTGCAAAAACCAAAATTGTACTATTTCAAGAGATAATGAGCTTTAGGCTAAAATCACCATGGAAAATAGGGGAAAAAAAACCCCCTACTGTTTAAAAGTTCAATTACTAAGCTGTTAAATTTATTTTCTTTATATTTTGTATGGGTATTGACTGTTTTAATTCCCTTGAGCCTCTGAAAATCCCAAATGTAGTCTGCATATGGGTTTATCTCAAGAGGAAAACCTCCTGAAATAGGCCTTTGATAATTAATTAGTTATATGATAAATGACAGCAGGGAATTAAACAGTATTGGCTATACAAGAACAAACTTTTTGTGCTACTCATAATTTTGGTTTTTCAATAAATTTACAGTGTGATTTTTTGTCATTATTTTAAAAGCTAGAATAAATTCCATATTGCAACCTATTAAAAATAAATAGAAGAAAATCCTGTAGTGGAAAACATCATTGAAGTGCAACACTTTTTGTCAATTTTTCTGTATAATTTTGTCAAAAAGTGGCACAAGATGAATACATTCCAAATCCAAGTTTGAATTGATGGCTTTGTTTCTCTCTAATTGTTGTGTTGATTTTATGCACTGGATAAATCAAGCAGAGGCTGGAACAATTCCCAGGTGGCCAATAAACAAATCAATGAACTAAAAGTCTCTGTGTGCTTGAACAGAAAATCTTCTCTATTCTGAAAGGAAAAAAAAACCTTTATTTTGTTTCTAATAATCTTCAACAAACAGTTCAAATCTTAGTTTTCAGTCAAATTTCTGTTTTTTAGAAGGGCTCATAGAAAGGTCAGTGACTTTCAGCCCTGGAAATTAATGATGGTTATGTTATTTGTTATGGTTATTTGTTTGTGTGTGTATTTTAGAATAACCAGGCAAAATAATCTTTTATATACAAGAGCCCATATGCAAGGCAAGCACCACTTAAATGAATCAGTAACTAAAACAACATTTGCTAAAGAATACCATGCTGGAGCCAGCCAGGAGTTGTTTATGGGCGTGCATTAGTCCACAGCACTCAACTCATTCTCCTAAGGAAAACACAAGACTTGTACTACAAGTACTACACAGGGAGTATTCAAAACATTAACCATTTAGATACTGGGAAATAAACTAAGTTATGATGTGATTAGTGAGACTGTGCAGAGTGTAAAAGTACATCTGTGTACGAGTGAATAGAAGGTTGACTTAGGCCTGATTTTTCAAAAATTATCACTGCTTTAGTTGCCAAAGCATTTCACAACTCAAAATATTTTCAAATGTTGAGACAACCAAGCTGACTGTAGCCAGGGTAATAAATTACCTTCCAAACTATGTACAGGATTAATTGCAGCTGTAGATGGAGAGGTGGGCAGGTAAGAGGAAAAGCAAACCTTTCGCAGAAAAGCTGACTCTTCTTTTGCAGTGACTAGTGGCTGTCCAGAGAAGAGAGAAGTGATAAGTCCACAATGACCCCTCTGCCTTGTGAGAGCAAGATGCAGACAGAGTACTGCCCCTTGAGGAATGCCCTGTGCCTGGAGACTACTGTCCTAGTTGTTGTGAAGAATCCTGGTGATGCAGGAGGACAGGAGAGCATCAGGTGCACCCTTGGGACAGGCTGTAAGGGAAATGGCCTGCAGACCTTCAGATGATTTGCCATGAGTTTTGCCAGGCAGCCTCAAAAGCCTGAGTGTTTGCTTAGCACTGCAAAATAGAGTGAGTGAAAAGCAACCTTTTTGCCCAGGTTTCAGGTGCCCTGTGGTGTTGCCAAGTCAGCACTGCTCTGGCTCTGTTGAACTAGGAAGCTAGTGTTAACCTGAGGAGCTAGTTCAAAGCAGAAATAATTGCCTGAATGTTATGTTGGATATTGGGAAATGTATTTCATAAAGGGATTTAATGATAGAGCTCATGCATATAGCTGAAGATGCAAGATGCCTGAACTCTGTGGCACACACATAAAAGATAAGCTGTTCCAATATAAAACTCATCTGAGTGTGTGCCTAAAAATGGTTATCCAACAAAGAGTTCATATTTTCTTTCCACTCCAAGCTAAATCTGCTTACTCAGAAGTTATTTCTTCATTTTTAATGATGAACAGCAATTAAAAATTAATAAGGTTTATTTATAGAAAAACAGCTATTTCTGTGAATCTCTGCACTATTATTAAACTAGAAGAGGGCAGGTTTAGTTTAGATATCAGGAAGAAATTCTTCACTCTGAGGGTGAGGAGACACTGGAACAGGTTGCCCAGAAAAGCTGCTCCATCCCTGGCAGTGCTCAAGGTCAGCTTGGATGGGGCTCTGAGCAACCTGGGAGAGTGGAAGGTTCCCTGCCCTTCCCATGGCAGGGTGATCTTGAACTCCCCTTCCAACTCAAACCATTCTAGGATTGTATGATTATGTTTACTACACAAATTTTAATTAGCAGCACCTTAGACTATTTTTACAAAGAAATTTCATTTTCTGTGTTAAATATTGCCTTCTATGAAATGATAGAATGAAGTTCTTTGTTACACAGTGTCACAGTATTAGTAAGGTTTGAAGAGACCTTAAAGATCATCAAGTCCAACCTATCCAACGCCCATTGTCTAAACCATGGCACTAAGTGCCTCATCCAGCCTACTCTTAAACACCTCCAGGGACGGTGACTCCACCACCTCCCTGGGCAGACCATTCCAATGGCAGACCACCCTTTCAGTAAAGCCCTTCTTCCTAATAACAAGTCTAAACCTCCTCTGATAGAGCTTGAGACCGTGTCCTCTTGTTCTGTCACCAGTTGCCTGAGAGAGGAGACCAACACCTGCCTGACTACAACCTCTTTTCAGGTAGTTATAGACAGCAATAAGGTCACCCCTGAGCCTTCTCTTCTCCAGGCTAAACAACCCCAGCTCCCTCAATCCCTCCTCATAGGACTTGTGCTCTAGCCCCTTCACCATCCTTGTTGCCCTTCTCTGAACATGTTCTACTATCTCAACATCTTTCTTAAACTGCAGGGCCCAGAACTGGACACAGTACTCAAGGTGTGGTCTAACCAGTGCTGAGTACAGTAGAAGGATAACTTCCCTAGTCCTACTGGCCACACCATTCCCAATGCAGGCCAGGATGCTGTTAGCCTTCTTGGCAACCTTGGGCACACTGTTGGCTCACATAGAGTTTCCTATCCACCAGCACTCCCAAATCTCTTTCTGCTTGCTCAGTGTCCAGCCACTCCATCCACAGCCTATAGCTCTGCATGGGGTTATTGTGGCTTATAGGGGCACTATACTGAACCCTGACCCCATCTCTCAGTTTGGATGTCCAGTTGTCCTGTAGACAATATGCCCTACTGGTGAAAACAGAGGCAAAGGAGGCATTAAGGACCTCTGCCTTATCCTCATCTTTAGTCACTAAACACGTATTTCCCTCCACATCCAAAAAGGATTGGAGGTTGTTGCTGCCCTTTTTTTTTGTCATTAATATATTTATGAAAACACTTCTTATTGTCCTTAACAGAAGTGGCCAGTTGAAGTTCCAGCTGGGCTAATTTTCCTCCTACATGACCTAACAATGTCTTTAAACATAACCTGATTTACCTCCCCCTTTTTCCAAAGGAGGTACATCCTCTTTTTTCTCTTAGTTCCCTCAGAAGCTCCTTACTCATCCAGGCTGGTCTTCTTCCCCTGTGTCTTGTCTTGCAGCGCATCGAGACAGCCTGTTTCTGTGCCTTCAAGATTTCATTCTTGTCTTGTAGTATGTCCAGCCTTCCTGGACCCCCTTACTTTTAAGGGCTATTTCCCAAGGTACCCTCCTAATTAGTTCCCTAAATAATGCAAATACCACAAGCCAAAAGTCCAGTGTGGACGTTTTGTTCCGCAAGATTAAAATCCGAGTTTTCTCTGGGAGTGATTTGCTCCAATTTTCTCATCTCAACCTTTCCCAATGCGCTTTTGAAAGGGATTGGTAACTTACTCCCTCTCTGCCTCCAAGAGCAGAATTTAACAGGAACCAAAAGTCATAGATTTGTTTAGCTAATTCTAAGTCACGAGAATTTGCTTTATTAGCATGGAGGTTTCTTCTGATTAGTTTCCTGTTTATAATTGATCTCATTAATGACTTTAAAATACACATGAAAGTGAATTTTCCTGCTTTATGCCTAAATTTATGTGACTAATTATTTAACTTTGAATATGGGTTGTGGCTGTTTAGGACTCTCAAAAGTTTGGGGTTTTTTTTGTTTAGTTGGGGGGTTTTTTGTATCTGTGTTACCAGATGCACACATGCGCAAAAAGCTGCAGAGTGATCCACAGCAGCAAAACATGATTTTTAGGGAGACACCACTTCCCCTACATAGCACTCAGGAGAAAGAGAAGTCAGTGTGAAGCAGCTGAATAAGAAGAGTAAGATACAAATGACAAAGGTAGAAAAGAAAAAATGAAAATTCTCACATAAATGAAAAGCTGTTAAAAATCACTATCAGGTTTCAAATTCTGAAGCGTCAGTGCTTTACTACAAAACCAAAATCTGTCCGTGCCCTGTAGACAGATAGGCAAGCATAAACAGAGATTTTGCCTTGAATTAAAAGTACATATTGCCCTTGTCTCTCTGGAAATCAATTTTAAATAATCAAATTGCTTCCAAAGTATTTCCAGTCACCTACTGAATGTGCTATTGACTGCCAGCATCTAGCTTGATGTCTCATTTCTAATAGATATGCTGAGATAATGAAGGAAGTAGACTTCTTGTGATATGGAAATATAGTCAGAAAAGAGCGAGGGAAGAAAGATCTAAAGGGACTTTTGTCAAAAACTAGGTGGCATTTGCAACACGCAGATGAACATGGCTGCCTACCTGTTGGTTTCATGTCTTCTCTGACTTTTCTGTACTTTGGTAAGTAATTCTGCTCTCACAAAAATTCACAAAATTTCAGCTTTAAGAAAGAAACACTGTGACCTGTTCCAAACCCACAGGACTAGTAGAGATAGACAGGGTAAGGAGGAGGTTCAGCCCCTTGGCACTACAGGCAACCACATCTAAGCTTTGCATAAAAGAACAAATTATGCCCTATCATTATTTTGTGAAGTCACAAAATACATGTGTCACCATTTGCAAGTGAAAAAGAAATTGTCATTTGATGCTTTAGTGAGGAAAACCAGTATTCGTCCAAATTTGGCACCTAGTTTCATTGTTACAGCAGCGACAAAATTGGAGCATGGTCATTGGAAGTGTGAGGTATTTGAAGAGTGTGTGTGTGTGTGTGTCTGTTTATTGCCATGAATGCTCAGCTTACCAATTTTAGTTTACCAACAGTTTTGATTTCTGTCAGTCTGGGGTTTTTTAGTATTTCATTAAATAGTTAATTGTAATCCAAGACTCTTCCCCATTTAATCCATCACCCATTCTGTTCAGGTTGCCAACACATTTCTGACTCAACTTTAGCTCTGTGATGGGTGTGGAGCTGTCCTAGGGCCTGGACTGAGACCATTAATTTTAAACCACAGCCTTAACTATGTAATCCAGGGTGCATTTGAAAACCATTGAAAAGATAAACTTCAAATTCATAACTATGGAGTTGCCTGTTTTGTTGTTTGAGACACACATTTTTAAAAATACAGTGAATGACACTTTCTACTAAGGGAAGATGGTTTAAGGGCTCAGAGAACATGCAGAGGCTGAAAAAGTGAGCTCAGCTCTCAGATTCCTCTGGAGATATTGGCAAACTTAAATTCCTTATTTCTGTGGCCACAGTGAAGATGAGGATGATTCTCACCCAAATCTTAACCAGTGCCTAGAGAATGAACTGTCAAGAGTTCCTTCTTGCTCTTGGTTCATCTGTAACACAGAACCCTTGTGTCACTTGGAGACTCGGGAAATGCTAAAACATAAATTATTTTAAAATTATCTGCATGTAAACTGCTCATACAGTTTATTAAATAACTATTAGGATAACAGAGATGAGCTTGACCAGAAGTTCAGATGAATGCTGGATACTGTCCAAAACTTAAAATAACTTTTCAGTATGAGTGTAACTTTTGCATTGCAAATACATATACACAGGGTTTGGCTTGGAGTTTGTCTTCTCATTTTTATTCTTAACCACGCTGCTGTGATTTCAAAGATCATATATAGGAAATATGTAATATGTTGCATGCAGAGAATTGGTTTTATTTTGCTCCTGTCCAGGAGCAAGATCAATAAAAGCAGCATGACAAACATAATTTACAGGTCTATTAGTGGAGCTGTCTGTCCTAGAAATTGAATGTGCTCTGTTGTGTTGAAGGAAAAACAAAGAAATTTTTCATTTATGGGGTCATTTCCCTTAGAGGCATTTAGCCAATTTGTAGCTTTCACATTTTGAAGAGTGAAGCCTTGATATGTGGATATTATTTGTTTGCATTTCTGATTGTAGGATGTGGCAAGTTGTATTAATTACTCAGCAAAGCAACGGACAAATGCAACTAGGAATGAAAGGAGCTCCAAGGGAAAGGATTTGGTTATGATTCTTAATGTTGAATATTTTGTGGCTACATGCCAGAGATATTTGAATCTCAGGCTTTGACCCAGCCTGTGCTGGGAAGTGTAGATTTCTGATGATTGTCACGTTTTGCTTTCCAGTATTATCCCCCCAGCAGGGAGATATTTGCTTAGTTTTTGTTCCGTTTTGGCTCAGCTGAGCTTAATTTCTACTCAAGACAAAAAGGTGTGGAAAGTTGGATTTCTAGATTTTTGGGGGTACACAAAAAAGCTTAGAGTGATGTGGAATCCACTCAAATTAGTGGTTTGATTTCACAGATTGTGGCAGTGGTTTGGGTTTTTTTTGAAGCGGAGGAGTGGGGTGGGAAAGAAAGTTAGGCTTGAACTCATTTTAGGTGTGAAAAAAGACAAGGAATGAGCGTAACAGTCATTTAAGATACGACGTAGAAATATCCTTTGAGAAGAGGATATGGCTGAATACGTGACTTAATCTAATAATATCTTCATAACAGCGGAGAAAAAACAACAAAGCTGACAAGGCTGAAAAAACCACGCTTCCTGTTGTCTAGGGTTTCTCTGCCATCACTAATTTAGTGTTGGATTTTTTAATGTTCTGCCATATTAGCGATGCATAAAACGCTCCATGCCGGGACCCGCAAGAGCCGAGACCCTTGTTTTGGGGCTNGGCCCCGCCTGATGTGCGCCGGGGCGGAGGCGGCGCCGGGCTGCGCGCAGGGTCCCGCCATGGCCCTGGCGTTCTGCGGAGACGAGGGTAACTCCACCGCCTACAACGTGGACCACGGTGTGCTCAACAACGGCTGCTTCGTGGACGCGCTCAACGTGGTACCGCACGTCTTCCTGCTCTTCATCACCTTCCCCATCCTCTTCATCGGTGGGTGCCTGCGGGTCTCCCGTGCCCCGTCCGCTTGTGCCTTGCCTTCTGCCCTCCCCGTTTTCTTCTGCCCTGCCCCCCACCCCCGGCGTTGCCTTGCCGTGTCCCCCCGCCTGCCTTTGTGTCGCCGGGGCTTTCCTTCCCCAGCGCTGCCGCGTGTGTGTCGCGTTTCCCCCCGGCTGCCTGGCCTCCCCTTGCCCGGTGTCCCCGGCCTGGCCCTGCCTTTCGTGCCACGCGGGGATGCTGAAGGCTGCAGGGGATATTAGGACGCGGTGCGAGCTGCGGGATGCTCTGGCGCCCGCCTCTCCCGGCACAGCCCCCGCTGTCCGCCCCAGCTGCGCTCCCATCCCCGGCTGCCGGGGCTCTCCGCGGTGGGACAGCCCGTGAGGCTCCCCGCAGGCGAAACCCCTTGTGCAAGCCGGGGAGGTGCGGGTGATGCTGGAGGAGACCGCGGCATTTGCCTGCCGGTTTTGACGAGCGGCGCGGGAAGCAGAAATAGATGTGTTGTGAAGCCCGAGAAAACCTGGCAAGTAAGTCCTACGTTGTCAAGTGATACTCCCTGTAATAACTGCAGAGCGGCGGTAACTCCTGCGGTACCCGCGGCGGGTGTGATTTGGTGTCACAAGCCCGGCGGTACCGGTAGGTGGCCCGGTGGTTTGGTACACGCGGCTGTCGCTGCTCCGGGTCCCCTTGTCCTCACCCTGAGAGCCGCGTCCTTTAACACGCTCTGGTGTGGACCATGAAAGGTCCGGTGTGAAAATAAAATACAGCGCAACTCTTAAAACGGGGTCAGCTGAAATGCTACTTGGGGTCCTCTGTGTTTATCTCTGTGAAGNTTTTTGGGGGTACACAAAAAAGCTTAGAGTGATGTGGAATCCACTCAAATTAGTGGTTTGATTTCACAGATTGTGGCAGTGGTTTGGGTTTTTTTTGAAGCGGAGGAGTGGGGTGGGAAAGAAAGTTAGGCTTGAACTCATTTTAGGTGTGAAAAAAGACAAGGAATGAGCGTAACAGTCATTTAAGATACGACGTAGAAATATCCTTTGAGAAGAGGATATGGCTGAATACGTGACTTAATCTAATAATATCTTCATAACAGCGGAGAAAAAACAACAAAGCTGACAAGGCTGAAAAAACCACGCTTCCTGTTGTCTAGGGTTTCTCTGCCATCACTAATTTAGTGTTGGATTTTTTAATGTTCTGCCATATTAGCGATGCATAAAACGCTCCATGCCGGGACCCGCAAGAGCCGAGACCCTTGTTTTGGGGCTCGGAGGCACCGAGGGCTGTCACGGGGCTCACTGAGTTAACCACCCCAGCTCTGCCCGAGCCGCTGCGCTCGGGGCTTTTCCCGATCCCCCGAAGGCGGGCGGGGGCGGGCCCGGGGCGGGGCGGAGCGCGGGGTCNGCGGTAACTCCTGCGGTACCCGCGGCGGGTGTGATTTGGTGTCACAAGCCCGGCGGTACCGGTAGGTGGCCCGGTGGTTTGGTACACGCGGCTGTCGCTGCTCCGGGTCCCCTTGTCCTCACCCTGAGAGCCGCGTCCTTTAACACGCTCTCGTGTGGACCATGAAAGGTCCGGTGTGAAAATAAAATACAGCGCAACTCTTAAAACGGGGTCAGCTGAAATGCTACTTGGGGTCCTCTGTGTTTATCTCTGTGAAGTAGTATTGTTAATTTTTAACTAGATCAAGAGAAAAAGTTACTTTACACCTTATCTTACTTTTTACTGAAAGGGAAAAATGTAGTGTAGTTATTACAGTGTTGGTGCGTACTTGTCAGAATGTTACTGTAGTTCATTTAAACTGTCAATAAGCCTGAAAATTGTGTAATGCACGATGGTATAAAAACTTGATAGTAAGTTGCTGAAAGTATGGGAATTTAAGCCTGAATCCGGTTTGCATTGTTGATTATTTTTTTTCATGTTTCACAACACAGCTGCGTCAGTGTTGGTAAACTAAGTTGTTACATGTGTATTTGGAGGGGTTTTGTATACAGGAGCTTTGTGTGTCACTCTTGTTGTAAGAAAGTCTTTATGTTTCTCTTTTCCCATTTAGGATGGGGAAGTCAGAGTTCCAAAGTACATATACATCACAGCACATGGCTTCATTTTCCTGGCCACAATTTACGCTGGATACTGACTTTCATCCTCTTGTTTGTGCTGGTGTGTGAAATTGCAGAGGGTATAGTGTCTGATGGGTAAGTGTATGTCTGCCTTCTCCAGGTAGCACTGAGCAGTTTAAGGTTTCAGGGTAGATATTTTCTCCCTGTTAAATTCTTATCTAGACCGCGTTCCTTGTGGTTATAAACACATAATCTATTTTCTTGGTGATTAACCTACCGACCTTGTATATCAGAAATTCCACAGACCTTGCCAAGTGATGAACAGAGGCAAAACTGACCTTAATCATTTTTAGTTCAGCTTAATGACACTGTCTTTCCAAAGAGTAATCAGAGATAAATCCTAATGACTTAAGCAGATGGTGCCATTTTTGTGATGTGTTTCATGTCCAAGGACCCAATCCCACAGTCCTTACTCAGGAGGAACTCCCACGTGCACAGCAGGTCATACCATTCCCTCCCAAACTGAGTTCTGTTCATCTTAATAAAAGTAGTGAATGTTCTGGGCCTTGCCTCACACCCCACAGAGTTTCTTCTGATGTTTGTGCAGCACACCTGCTCTGTTACCTCGAGCTCGTATTACTGTTATCGACTTAATATGTCTTTAAACAGAAGTGATACAAGAGAGTGACATTATCATAAAAGCTAATGATGTATAGCAAGAAGTATGATCATCTTCCTCTGAAGAGAGGTATGATTTTCATAACAATTATGAATTTGGAACCAAGGATTATGAAGTAGAGCCTCCTTGTTACATAGAACAAAACCTCCCTGATTAGCCATCTGTATAACAAGTATCCATTAACCAGCATGAAAGGCACTGCAGTCTCCTGCTGTAGAAGCTGGTATCATTATAAGTTCTCTTCAACATATATAAATAGGATGTTTCTCAGTGCCAGGCTTTTTTAAAAGGCATTTTCCTTATGTTTATTCAGAGTTATCAGGGCGTGGGATGCTCAGAGCAAAATCTCTTGCTTTGTGTTTTCTCTTTTATTTTGCTCTTTAGCAATCCCTCTCATTATGTTTGTTTGCTATTTAATTTGACTCAGAACATTGCTGTTAAGTAATAGGTGTCACCTGATGAGAATCAAAGCTCTGAGCTCTACTGGGGGAGTGCCAGCCCACAGTTGTACCTCCCGAGCACTCAGCAGGCTAGTGAGTGCTCCAGTGAATAAAACCAGGTTTTGAGGCTCATTATCTTTCTAAGACAAAAATGAATCATTTTTGGTAAGTCCTCTTGACAGCATCTGGGTGTTAAAGGCTTTGGCATCTCTGCAGTAGGAGCAGCCTATTGGAGATACAGTTATATAGGGGAATTCCAGCAAGTGTGAAGTACATAGATTTAAAAAGCCTCCCATTGCAGTGTTACTTTCTGAAGCCTAGGTTGCTTGAAGAAATCTGTTGCAGTTGCTTTTTTTTTTCCTTGCTGAGAATTCAGCACTGATGTACAAAACCTTCTGGCATTAAGGAATTCAGAGACTTGGAGAATCCTTTCTCATTTTGCTGTATACACATGCAGCTCATTGTCAGCAGGAGGAATTCAGTGGTCATGACACAGGCTGTCAGTGTGACTCCAGTCAGCTCTGCAGAGTTCACCACAATCTCCATGTGAGGGAAGACTTTCCTTTCTCCTGCTTCCCCCAGTAGAGACACAGATCTGCTATGGATCTGTTAGATACTTGGAGTCTCTCAGATGTGATGTCCTGTGATGATCTCCCATTTTCCTGACAATACAGGCCTTTATGTCTCTCCAGACTACACAAAAGTAGCTTTTGCTGCAGCAAGGAGAAATCCAGAGATTATTTGCATTGTTTTCCATGAGATTCAGAAGACAAGATGTGAATTTCCCTGAATGTTTGTGTCCTGAAGTTTTCCTCTTGGTGCCTTCTCGTGACGCTGGTTGGAAGACAGAGGAAATTGTACCTCTTGACAGCATAGGGCACTCAATTCCTTTTGTGAAAATAGAAGGGGAGGAAGAGAAGATGACAAGTAGGAGGAAAGAAGGGGGGAAAATATTTCTACGTAACTCTGCTTAAATCAACAACATTGGCCAACTATTCCCATGTTCCTGAAGGGCTGTAGTTGGCAGGACCCCCTTTACTGCTGCCTGAGACAAAGAAGAGCTTTGCTTTATAGGACAAAATACAAGGGTGTACACCTCTCTTGTAGACTTTTTTTTTTGTTGGCAGTCACTAAAAACAGGCCTCACTGTAATTCCCATACTGTGGTGCTGTTCCTTTTCCCAAACTGGAAAAAAATGAAACATTTCCACAAAATGTTTCTATAGAAAATCTTGAACTGTGCTGTCAGTTGGTCTTATTTGCATATTTTGATGGACAGCTCCCGAACTAGTTTAGCTTAAATTAACTTTTCTCATTTTGGAGCTGAGCTGCTTATTCTAATTTAAACAGTCACAGAATCACAGAATTAACAAGGTTGGAAAAGACCTTTGAGATCATCAAGTCCAACCTATAAGTCCAACAATGTTCCAATTGATTTCAGTAGGAAATTGGAGTGCACACCTTTCATCTTCAGCAGAGAGGAAGAATTTGAAATCCAACTATGTGATTTAGGAGCATAAATTCAATTAAAGCTTGGAGAGGTTTGCATCCATAACTCATTCTAGAAAATCGTACATCAGAGCTGGGTACAGGATACAATTCATAAATTAAAATGGAAATATCTAAATATATCAGAGTTTGACTTTAACAGTTGCTCACTTTTCTCTTTTGCAGGGTCTCAGAATCACGCCATTTACACCTGTACATGCCTGCTGGGATGGCATTTTTGGCCGCCATCACATCGGTTGTCTATTACCACAATATTGAAACATCCAATTTCCCAAAGCTATTAATTGGTATGTCTCACCAGGCTTGGCGGTGTGTTTGTGGTGCTGTTTGTCTGCTCATTCTGAGACAGGTCACTGTAGTCTCAGTGTTGGCTTGTAAGAATAAAGCTACACCTACACGTGTTGAAACTGTTCATTATTTTCAATGCTTTTGACTTCTAATAGTATTCTGTATAGAATTCTTGTGGATCCAATGAGCCAAAGGCTTGTCTAGATAAAGCTGGATTTGGGGGAAATTTGCATGGCAAATTCATAACTCTAAAATCTATCCAAATCCCCCTGCTTGTCCGCATGTGTGTCTAAGCATGATAAAGGAGTGAAGGCATCTCTATGGGTGGTCCATTGAAATATGCAAGGAGTTAAGGAATGATGTCCCCAGCTTTCAGTATGACCCTGGATATATTACTTTGCTTACTTATTCTTGCTTAATACTCCTAAAATTCCCTTTGAAAACTGCTTTAAGACCTTTTGAATGGAAAATGAGCACTACCTAGTATGCTAAATATTTTTTGCAAGATTGTAAATAAACTGTAGCTGTAGCAAATCCATTGCTGCTGACATTGATGCATGTTCTCTTCTGTTTAAGTAGACTACAGGCTACATGTTTAGTTATAACATTACTTGCTATTTCTTTGGTGGTCCTGGCTCATCAAATTTTGTTTGAGGTAGTTTTCTGCATTAATAGATTCTGCTAAAGTTTGTCTTGCGCTATGGTAGCACTGTGTATGGAAGTTTTGTTCTAGTCTTTGTCAGGTAGGAACAAGTCAGTAATAACTGCATTTAAGAAAGCTTTTCAATATTAAAGGTTGTTTTGAACTGCATTCTGTGCTAAGTGAGAGGTCTCTTGTGCAGAAGGAGTCCGTAACTCCTGTAAAAGCAAAAGTTCTCTCCAAAGACTTAGATTTCTATCCAAGCTTAGCAACCTTTGTCTTCTCATTTGGGACTGTACTTCTTGTACCCTTCTTTTAAGTAGGATCTCTTATCTTTTGTAACTGGGTGACGTAATTTATGAAGTCTTTTGACTTAATATACCAGTAACGACAGTCTGTTTAGTGCTTTCTCCCAGCGCTAGGTGTTATGTCTAAACATGTAG